>VZSZ01008659.1:358860-478208 GCA_013398815.1 Ibidorhyncha struthersii
CTCCAGGACCTCTCAAAGATGATGGAGAGTGGCCCAGCAATGACTTCCGCCAGCTCCCTCAGCACTCACAGGTGCATCCTGTCAGGCCCCATGGACTTGGGGATATCCAGTTTACCTAACTGTTCTCTAACTTGTTCCTTTTCAACCAAGGGAAAGTCTTCCTTCCTCCAGACTTTCTCTGTTACCCGCAAAGTCTGGGACTCCCAAGGGCTGGCCTGAGCAGTGAAGACAGAAGCAAAGAAGGCATTCAGCAACTCCGCCTTCTCTGCATCATCTGTCACCACTGCACTTGTCTCGTTCAACAGCGGGCCCACATTTTCCCTAATTTTTCTTTTGCCTCCTATATACTTAAAGAAACCCTTTCTATTGGCCTTGATGTCCCTCTCCAGCTTCAATTCCAAGGCTGCCTTGGCTTTCCTCGTTTCATCCCTGCATACCCTGACAGCATTCTTATACTCGTCCCAAGTAGTCAGCCCCTTCTTCCACATACTGTGAACTCCCTTCTTCCACCTGAGCTTTTTCAGAAGCTCCCTGCTCAGCCATGCAGGTCTCCTGCTTCCCTTACCTGATTTCCTGGGTTCCAGTGCAAAACTCCTTCTGGCGGGTCTGTGTGTGGACATGCATGTGCACTACCTGTGCAGATGGCACACCTCATCAGAGGTAATGATCTGGGATTGAGAAAACTGGTGGTAATAGAGTGGAAGGCCTCTGGAGGCATCTTCTTGCTTCACTTCGTGTTAATAAAGGCCAAACCTTTCCACAGAGTCATTTGTTAATGACAGTAAGAGATACCAGATAAGAAAGTCAATATATTTTCATGTTCATCCCTTCGACAGTATGGAATTATTCTGGTGGTCTGTAATATCAAATGCAGTTTGGTCTTCAAGGCTTTAACCTACTAGCGATATTGGTAAATATTTTCCTCAGTCAAAAAGTAAGTTTCTCACCTTTGAAATTGAAGTGATAAGCCATAAAGGGATATATATATGCCTTCTCTATTAGCACTAGAAGGTACTTCTCCTGATGTTCTTTGGGAAGCGGAATAAGCTGCCTTACAGAACATGCATTGCAATGGATAAACACAAGCTTGCAGTGTAGTATGGACAAAGTACGGGACGGAGCAACACTCACTACCACAAGTAGGATGGGGCTGTGGTGAGAACATCTATTACCGCATCTTCACAAGACAGAAAGGTATTATGGAGGAGCCTACAGCAGGCTCCTCTGTTTTCAGAATCTCCTTTTTTTTTGCTGTTTTTCATAAACAGGAGGCTTGTTAAATAACACAGCAGCCACATGAGCATTTAGAGAGAATGTACTCATGCAACAACCTTTATGAAAAGGAAATATTGGTTTGGGAATCAGGGGTTAGAAAAAAATGCCAAGACCAAACCCACAGAATGAGCAATGAACATTAAAGTCATGAACAGCAGTACAGTTCACCGAGTGATCCAGTGGTGGTCACTGAAGCCATTCACCGAGGAATTTCCAGCGATAACGAACTCCCAAGACTCAGAGTCCAGCTTCAAAACAGACAGAAAGACAATTTCTCTTGAACGTGTTGTTAATGGCAAACTGTTTCCCAGCATTAGAAGCGAGTGGAGTGGGGATATGTGACTTATCACCCCTTAAGAGCCTGGGACTTGGGGACTCTGGCTGCTCACTGCATTTTGAGGAAAACGTGGAAATGCCTGAAGGTAAATTGAAGGAGGGGATTCACTGAATCCTGGATGGTGGAAATGGTGGTAATGTAGTGATAGGAAACAGCAATACTGGACTGACACTGCAGACTGGGGGGTGTCACAGGCTCCTGCGCAGAAAGAAACCTGCAAAAATTTGCTGCCTGTCATCAGAGAGATGGCTAGTGAAGAGTGGTGCTACTTGCAGTGATGAACGTGCACCTTGTCCCAACAAATGAGTCAAGGATCCACAGGAACTCAGAGGTCTCTGCAGGACAGGCTACTCCAGCTGGAAGCACCACCCTGAATCACCAGCAGCTCTCCTCACCCAGGGCTTCGTTCTCAAGTCTGCTGCGTGTGAATAATGTGTGCGCACAGGCACACACCTGCGTCTGGAGGAGGAATCCTCTCTAAATCATCTTGCTGCTGCACGTGGAGGCAATGTGCCCAACGCCCCGTGTTACCTACCCCTAGCAGACTGCTGCAGCCCGGAACAGAGGGTGAGCCATGAGGAGACAGGTGCACACACCCCATCTGTGGAGGATTTCCACATTTTGACAGTTCATATTTCCATTTGGAATGAACACTCAGAGGATATGTCCTTGCCAACTGTGCCAGCTTATCATCATGTCCTGACACAGAGGGACCAGCAGTTCTGCACTGCCCCAGCAAATGTCACTGGAAAGGACAGGGAAACGTTGCAGAAATATCACTCGTGTAGGCTGCTGGCCTTTACAGTCTCATCAGTGAATTGTTTTACATAAAAGCCATTAGTGGACACAGTAAAAACACAGCCAGTCGTAAACCAGTCATCCTAATAAACCTAAGCAAAAAAGGCCGGGTCCCAGCCTGGAGTAATGGCAGCAACTTCTTGTCACTGGAGTAGCATGAGAAAGCTGGAGACTCATGCCAGATACACAGCGGGCAATATGCTGGAGCAGGGAGCAGTGGAGCCTGCCTAGGGAGGGAGGACACAGCCAGGCTGTGCCTCACTCCTGAAGCTGTGGGTACCAGCCATCACCCGGCCAAACTGGAAAGACTGAGGAGGGACAGGCACAGGCATGCAAGGATGCTTTGCTGCGCTACTTCCCGAGCACTGGTCTGCCTCCTTCCAGCATTTTGCTTACCCAGCCCTGACTGCAGCCCATCTGGGCAGCAGCTCCTGGCGCTCAGCATGCTAGAGGTTAGTTATCTTCCCCCAGCCTGCATCTCTCCCAGCCTGTCCTTGTTACCTGTCTGGGTAGGAAAACTACACATGTGCATCTCCCCCTAAACTCCCACAGGCAGAGGGGAGCCACATATTCCCCAGAGTCAGGATCACTCCAGGCCTCTTTGGCAGCCACAACTTTAGAGCAAAGGCGATGAGATCCTCCCTGTGTTTCTGTAACCTACAGTCCCCAAGAAAGATGGGAGGAGATCCTATGTTTGGTTTTTTGGAGAGATTCCTTTATTCTTGCCCCAGCTGGGAGCTGAGCTGGCAGGAGAGCAATGAGATCAAGCGCTCACGCAAGCAGCGAAGAGCAAGCCATCTCTACTGGGATGTCTTGTTTGGAGAGGACCTTCACAGCCATAACTGGTCCACTGGCCACAAGCTTTGCTGTAACCACTGCACCTATGCAGTACTAGCGTAAGGGATGCTGCACCTGATCAACTCCTGCATCTGTCCCACCAGTGCTGGCCCACTGCTGGCTTTGCGGCTCAAGGAATCCTTGCCTTAGCGAGAGGACATTTCCCCTTAGTCCTAGTTTGCTCTGACACTGCATTCCTACTCACAACATGGATGCTTTCTTGGGATGGTAGACCTCCCAAAAAAAGGAAGAAAGAAGAGAAAAAAAGCTTTAAAAGAAAGAAAATCGTCAGTGACCCCTGCTGGACACAGACCCAGGTATTCCTTTTGGGCTTCCCACTCACTCACGTGCCAGTGGTACACAAGGCTACTGAAGCCCTTCGAGGGGCATAGCAATAGTTAAACTAGAATGAAAAGAAAAAAAAAGTGGAAGAAAGCAAAAATTGCAACATTTCCCCCTCTTTCTGTGTATGTTTCAGTGCGTTATGGAAGCTTGTGTTTTTCCCTCCACCTCTGTTGCAAATTGCTCCTTGTTGAAAGCTCTTCCCCTTCATCGGCCGTCTCTCTCCGCCTTCATTTCCCCACCTGTAAAGCATTTAATGGAGCTGACCCTCCTGGCATGAGCAGCGTGTCTGCATGGCGTAGGGAGAAGTGTGGACACGTGTAAAGCACCACCGTGCGCTGCTGGCACAGCCCCTCACTGGGGAGGTGAGCAGAAAGGCTCTGCAGCTGCTGAGGTTTGCTCCGCGCAGCAGTCCTGCAGGCATACTGTGACAAATTTGCCTTCTGCCATTTGCCAGCAAGCACGCTCAGCCCAGCGGCAGGGACCCACTCCAGAGGAGCCCTTTCCTGGCAGCCTTGACCCTTCCCTTGCTGCCTGCTGTCTCTGCGGTCTCCGTTTAGCCCCTGCCAAGGCCAGGCGCAGGAAGATCTATATACCTTGCCAGCTCCTTCTCCCAGGAAAAGTCCTGGTCCCTTGCCCTCTGCTGCTGGATCTCCTGACAGTGGAAGTCTCTGTATTGGCGTACAGGGTGCATGCCTGAGATGGGAGCGACCCCATGCTCTCCTTCCCTTCTTTTAAAGCTGGCTGTGGATGTCCAGACAGGAGCAAGCCAGGCTGGCTGTGTGTCCCATCCTCCATCCTTCCTGGTCCCAAGGGCAGTCTGAGGGGAAGGGTTGCTCCCGGGGTTCCCAAATGGCTCAGCTTCATCTCCCAGCGGCTCCCTGGCTGATGCAGTTGGCTATCCTTGAAAGCCCTCGCAGCTGTCAAGTCCTTCATTTGCTCTGGAGCCAGGACAACTGGTGTGCTCCAGGTCCAAAATAGTTTAAGACAACTGCATCCTGTCCACCTAAAAGTCACCCCACAGGCTCTCACGGATGGCCCCCAGCAGCTGGTTGGTGTTTACACATGCTGTTTAACAGCTGTATTCCAGAAAGGGAGAAGGGACTCCTGTAACGTGTACAGTTGTCTCAACTGCCTTGGAAAGAAACAGCATGCTGTCTGTCCTGGCTTGACTGAAAATGCCCTCAGCCAGTGCTAACTGTGCCAAAACCATAATTACCTCGTCTTCCTTGTTCTTCTGGGATAACCAAGAGCTGTTTTTTTATAGGCGATAATAGCAGTGCTGCTTCTGTCCCTAACAAGCTCGTGTGAGCTGCTTCTGACGTCTCCATTTCTTGAATCCATAAGCGCAAGTGAAAGAAATCCCCTACCTGTTCCATAATTGCATGCTAATTGTCAGGGAGAGAGGCAGTGTATTCTGCCCGCTTTGAGACGGATAGGCTTTTGGCTACAGCATCTCCTGGTGTTCAGAGGTATTGGAAGAAGGCGCACACCACCATCAGAAAACAGATTGTGGTGGTGTGGTCTTCAGTTTCCAAAGCTGCAGTGCCTTTCTGCGTAAGCAGCCCCACGCAGTCAGTAGATCAGTGCATCCTCATTATTCACCCGGCAAAAAATACAAAGCGTCTGCAAAATTTGGCTGAGTGCATACAAAGGGTTTGGACAAGTTCCGATAGCGGTCCGAGTACCCCCACAGAGTGGATGTGTTGAGTCTGGCAGGGTTGACTGCCCACCCACTGGGTCAGATTTTCTGCTCAGTGACCAGCATTAAGTTTTGACTTTAATTAATCTATGCACAAGAAGGAAAAAAAAAAAAAAAAGCCTTTGCATTATGGGCACTTCTTTTGTCTCTAACCACTGTGATCCAGCATTCACCTTCCTCCTATCCCAGCTTCCGGGACAAGAACCATTATATCAAACAGCCAGCTCAGCACAAAGATATGTTTCCCAGGTCAGTAAACATCTGAAGCTGCAAAGAGGCTGAACTACTGTTTTCACAGCTAGAGAGTTTGAACAAATGCAGGTAAAGGAAAGTACGACCCCTCTGCTTCCATCATCACTCCCAACATCAAAGGTCCTGCTGACCTAAGAGACTGACACGGACATCTGTGGGTAGGAATATCCTTTTTGTCTCTACACCATGAAAGAGTAAGTCATGAAGGAGGCTGATTCTCTTACACACAGTCTTTGCAGAAGGAACAAGCCCCTCGGTCCTAGGTTGTGTGGAGGAGCCCAATGCAGTAAGTGAGCCACAGATAGTCGCTTACAGATAACTTGCATTAATAAGTGAAGAAGGCCACGCAGACCTGCTTGTCCATGCTGCTTAAATGCTAGCGCACTCCGTGGGTCTGTTTTGGACTGCTCCAGCTAGCTCTCTCCAACACAGGTCTGCTCGGAAGGGGCCTAATCCTGCACAGTGGAAAAAGTGAGCAAGCAAGTGCTGCACAGGGTCAGCCTGTGGCTTTTCTTTTGACTAGCAGGATGTGAGTGCCACAGGGACTTAAGTGCTTTCACCAGCTGAAATTGGTGAGCAACTACCCAGTTTTCAGGCTCTGGCCCCTAGGATCTGATTCACAGCCCGGAGAGCATGCACACCAATTCAGGGCAAACGATGCTGACTTCCCCCCCCTGCACAAGAGGTATTTTTAATGTCTACATTGTGTTAAAAAGTGAAAATGAATGCTTCCCTAATAATTGCTCTCAGGAAGAAGTAACATTATAGTCGAGGCATCCTGCAGAAACATCATGAGTCAGAGGAGAGGTAATTCCAAGACAGTCTTGCTGTTAGCTGGGGTCCAAGCTATGAGGATTTTGCGCAGCTCTGAGCAAACAGATCCCAGTAAGACTGTAATTTTGAGTCTATCATCCTTTATTTTCCATTTTTTTCTACAAAGATGTGCCTGCTCTGAACCCCAGGCCAGGCTTATTGCATTGTCTGTGTTCGCAGGGGTAGAAGTACCCTTTGGATACGTGGCTTGCATCATTAGTCACGGACTTTGATCCTTCTACTCCCATTTCCTCTGTGGCAAGAGCCCAATCTCTCTCTTTCTGACACCACTCTTTCGCCACTGCGCTGAACAGCACTGCAATGTTTTCAATAGCTTCTCAGGAAGCCAGTGACCTGGCTGCAGATGGAAATGCCCAAAATATTCCAGTACATACATGTTAATAACATACAAACACTGTTGAGCAATAAAATGCAGCAGGGCTAGTGCAATACTCCTGGAGGACTGCAGAGCCCTGTCTGGGGGGTAGACATGTGAAATGGCCAGCTCTCTGTACTGTGCAAGCTTCGCTAATGGGTTGGACGTGTCAGACAGATGGGCTGGGCACCAAGCCTCATGCATTTAATCTGCCTCTTGGATCAGAAATTTCCTGTGCCAGGGATTGTGTCTCATAGGCAAAGAGTTAAGCACACTGTTGGCTCTTTGTAAATACAACATTAACAGCTGACATTTTCAGTGGCCAGAACTTCAAAAGCACAAGCTAAGGAATTGGAGTTCTCTGGGCATAGCGTGGGGCGTGATGGAGAGGCACAGCGACAGGATGAGAGGCAACAGAAATGGGTTGCAAGAGGGAAAGTCTGACTAGGTACTAGAAAAATTTCTTTCCCTGTGAGGGTGGGTGGTCATGCACTGGACCAGGCGGACCAGCAATGCTGTGTGATCTGCAGCCTTGGAGATACTAAGAGCTCAGCTGGATGAGTCCCTGAGTTGCTTGATATATGTTGGCCTTGCTTTGAGCAGAGGCTGGGACCAGATGTCATCCAAGGTCCTGCCTGACCTGCACAAGTCACTGGTTTCATGACTCAGTGGCCAGTGCTGGCCAAGTCACAATGATTCAAGAAGGCTCCCCGAGGATGGAGACTGAGCTAAATTCTCCTCTGCTTTATAACTGTTAAATGAGAAGATGCAAAAATCTTCTTGCTCACCGCAGGGACTGTGGGGAGCTACTCAGCATCAGGGACCCACGAGATTGTATCTGCTGTTGCTTGTCTCTAAGTTACAACTTATTAAGGCAGGATTTCTCTTCTGGCTCGTAGCTTATTTGCCAGAAACATGGTTCCAATCAGCAGTGGAGCGTGCAGTTCCTGTTCAGCAGCTGACATTTCAGCAGGGATCACAAAGCCATTGGGAACCAGCGGCAGCATTTTGTGGTCCAGGCACGGAGCTGAGCTGTGGGAAAGCCGTCTGCCTCATTCAGAGCAGGCGGTGGAAGCAGGATGTCCCACCACACAAGGAAGTCTCTTAACTCCCAGGTCATCCTCTCTTTGGCTCCTGGCTATTTAAAGAGCCTGTGGAAAGTGGAGCAACTCCAGCAGGAGGGACTGAGAGCAGCCCACCCCCAGAGAGCACAGAGACGTGGTCAGGACGCTGCAGAGGAGGCTGGAGACATGGGTTTCCCTCGAGGGGTGAAGCAGTTGGCTCTGCATCCTGTGCGAGAGCCCTCAGCCTGGGGACACGGAGGCATTGGCACCCCCACGCGTCCTGCGCTGTGTCCTGCTGCTTCTGCGAGGAGCGCCCACAGCAGGAGGGGAACGGGCAACGGTGGGTGTTTGCTGAGGATCAGATGAGAGGCTCCATCCCATGCAAAACGTACTGCTCTGTTTTGCTGCCAGAAGGACAAACCAAACGGTCCCCCCAGCGGGAAGGGAGTGGGGGCACGGCGATGCCCGACACACCTTAGCCAGAGAGTAAACAAGAGAGGGGGAGGTGAGCAGGATTTATGACTGTGACCCTTGAAGCTTTCAGCACGTCTTACTCTATGTATGGGGTAGTTTTCTTTGAATGCATTGCAACACCATAACAACCTCCCGCACTTGGTAATGGGGGGGGAGTGCCTATGTATTTCAGAATAAAAATCAAGCATTAAACTGGTGAGAATTATATTAAAAAAAAATACGGAGAAGAAAAGCAATAATATGAGAACTGAGCACAGGCATTTTCACAGGAACTGTCTGCTCTTTCCCTTTGGGTCAGTGTATTTGCCCAGCACATAAACAACATCGCTCACACAGCTCACAAGGAAATCTGACCGGCAGGGCAGGCTGCCTGGGTGGGGAGATATTTTCGTCCTAAGGCCCAAAAGAGGAACAAACAATATTGAACAGGGAGCATAGGTGAAACGCAAGGCAAAGGAAGGCGGCTGCAGGGCAGGGTGGGGAAGATGGGTACGTTGCTTGGTGGATGAAAGAAAGACCTCTCGCGGTCAGTGGGAGCAGCCTGGAGAGATGGGAAGTGGGAGGCGGGAGCAGGAGCCAGTGATGGGGAGAGTGGAAGAAGAGATGAGCCCATGGTGCTCCCGCAGGGACAGGAAGAGTAGGAGGAAAGTTGAGCTGAGTTGTGGGCAGAGGTGGCTCAGCCCAGAGTTTGAAATGTCAGGATAAAGAGCTTGACCAAACGTGGAAGGGAAATGAGTGGGATGGCAGTGGAGGGAAGGGGCAGCCCCACAGGTAGGGAGGGCATCTGCACCGCTGGGCATTGCGGGGGGGACCTGCCGTGCCCAGCACAGGGTGAGTGCAGAACGAGAGGGGAGGAGAGGTGGCAGTGCAGGGCTTCCAGGGTGGTGGGAAACGTCCTGACATCCCCGAGAGGCACTGGGTGCTGTGGCAGTGAGAACAAACGGCCCTTTCAGGGACCTCCGAAGTAAACAGGAAGGAGGAGATAAAGCTGCAGCCAGAGAGGCTGCTTGGTTTCAAGGGACATTTGCTCCATCTTGGAAAGACCAAGGCATGCTTGCAGCTAAACAGCCAGGCCTGAGGGAAACGCAGCCTATGGATGGAGGGCAGAGCCTTGTTGGCCCCTTGCGGTCAGGCACGTGCTGGGGAGCATTGCGGTAGAGCGATGTGGAGGAGTGTGGGTGCAGCTCCCCACCCTAATGACAGCGTCACCCCATCTGTCATGTTGGCACCTTCTCCATGCTCAGGTCCTACTGCCACAAGCCTCTCTGATCTGACCGCCGCAGGAGGAGGATCCCCCTCAGCATTTTGAGATCAGCTTCACACATCCCATTCACCAGAGGAGTAGGTTTCAATGAGACGGGCATTGCACCCACATGCAATGGCTCAGCCTTGCAAGAGGACAGTGGCTGCTGGCAATGCCACTCACACCTTGGCCTGGCTTCCTCTGCATGCTAAACCCTTGTCCCATCCCGTCCCGTCCCATCCCATCCCATCCCATCCCATCCCACTTTATCCTATCCTATCCTCAGGATAGGAGAAGCAGCCATGGGAAGAGTTGGCTGTACTGAAGCAGCAGCAATGCAAAGGAGATGCAGGAAAACACAAATTGAAGGCCCACCATGAAAGCGTCAACAGATGGGGACGCAAATGCCTGGCCCCAGGGAGGTCCATTGGGTCACGTCTCAGACCCTGTCTCCTAGTGCCTCTGTGTATGGAGCTGGGTGAGGTGCGGTGAACGGTGCTACATGACCCAGGGAAGCCACGCTTTAATGCTTTTGAAGAAGAACTGTCACACATGGGCTTTCTTTGAGCTCTTGTCCAGATTTGTTCTGTGACACTGACAGCCATTGCTGCTGTCAGCCTGTCTGTCTTGGGCAGGACTGGTAGGGGAGACAGGGCTGTGGGTGCCTTCCTTCCTCCTCAATGTAACCTAACCCAGCGAGGGCAGGAGAAGTCCTCCTGCAGCTTTGTCTGCCATACCACTCTCACCCCCGCTGTCAGCGAGCGGTGATAATGGAGGGGAAGTGTTGGTTTTCCAGCACTGATTATTTTCCTAAGTATTCCTGTCCCTTGTGAGTCACTGGAGATTTTTCCGCTGACTGTAAGGAATGAATTCCTAGCACTGAGATATTCAAAAAATGTGTGCAGTGGTCAGGAATGCTGCTTTATCAGCTTTCAGGACACCGTTTGGTTATAAGACAACTTTGATTAGAGTGGAGATACAGCTAATTACAATTGAAAGGCCACATCTCCAAGTGAAACACATGGACACAGCTTTCTCTTTCCAAAAGTTCTGTACTACTCCAAAACTAAGTGCTAACCTGCTATATGTTTAGCCCACTGTGGTCTTAATTAAATCCTTTTGTCCATGAGAAACATTTAAAGTTGGGCTTCAGTGCTAGATGACCATGATCCCACCATGAGTTTTTGTACATGGAGGCACAACTTCATAGCACAGAGTGCCTTCCTCCCAGCTTCCCCAGATATCAGCAGTCGAGCACATCCATCCCACACTGTCGGAATAGCAGGTCAAGATATTCTCAAACAAATAGACACCAAGTAAAAGCAAAGTTCAGGGTTTAAAAAAACAGCAGTCTGTGTGCAGCTGAAGAAATTCTCTGGGTGGTTACTGCATAACTTTAAAGTGGCTAGTCTGGGGAGAAGGGCTGCATTTACCTACAAATATCCATTTTCCTGCAAAGAGAGTGCTTTTTTCTGGTCTTTCTTGGAAAGAGCCCTCCAGATGGGATCACCCCAACCATCACATGGGAAGGATTTTCAAACTCCACTAATGTGTGGCAAGATGGAGACTCTAAGTGCTGGTTTAGACCTTCTGGAGAAGGTCAAGACCCTGTTTAACTTCCATTGATGTCACTCCAATCACTTCTGATAGTACTGAATAGCAAAGGGAAAAAGAGAAGGATAAAAACAATCTTAAAAGCTTTTCAAAAATACCACATTCTTAAAGAAAGTGGCATTTGCTTTAAAGCAGCTTTAAAGGGAAAAAAGGCGTGAAAGAACAAACGCTTCTGCACTGATTCCTAAATTATGGGCTGGGCACGGGGACCACAGAGGTGATTCAGTACTTGTCGGACACTGAGACTGACTGAGAGCTGCCCTTAGCACTGTTGATGTGGCCAAAAGAGGTGGTCAGGTGCCAGTGGGGAACATGGGGTGGGAAATGTCCCCTGGTCCCCCTGCACTTCGGGAGCAGCACAGAGTAAGCAGAATCAAAGTCAGGCTCTGTTATTGCATAGCAAAGCAAAGCGTTGGAGAGAAAGGCCATAAGACATGGTTCCTGTCCAGAAGGAAGAGAAACAGTGGTTGCAAGCTCAGAGACAGTACAACTGCTTTCTGCAATGCATAAATGTCACACTGCGTTTAAAATACTTGTTCAGCCTTGTTCAGCCAGCTTGGCTCTGGCAATAAATGCACTGTACTACTTTTTAATATGTTTCCCTCAAAAGATCATCTAGCAACAAGCACTGTGTTCAAAAAAGCTCTGCAGTTGCAGTTAGAGATTTATTTTAACTTTTCAGAAAAACAAAACCTCAGAATCAAAACAAAAAGAGCCAGAAGAGACTGTGGGAAACTTTTTCCTAGATAAATGTGAAGTTAGATTATTTTGCTCTTTCCATCCTGGCAGGGCTATTGGGATGCCACCCGGAGAGGATGGAGGATGTGTGGTCTAATGACTAACAAGGCCAGAGGAGTCTGAGTCCAGACGTTGCCAACGTACAGAAGCACCTCAGGCAAATCGCTAATTGCCTGTGACTTACTCCCATTTATTTGAGGGGCAGTGGCTGGCTCTGGGAATGCGGTGAGAGTTTAATCAATCAGGGCTTGATTGCTGCTTTGAAATCCTGGTTTCCAAAACATGCGGGGTAATTGCAGAAAGTCCTTTATTCTTCCTGTCAGCAGGGACCACGCCACGCTCACACACATGGATCAGACCCTTTCCAAGCCTGGCTGGTCCCCCTGCCCATCTAGGTGACCTGCTAATGTGATGGTTCATGCCTAAAAGAGATGGCTGCACTGCCCATGACTATCTGGAGCTTTCTTTGAACCCCCACCAGACAGAGCTGTGAGAGGGAGGACCGCAGGCAAGCTGAGGACAGGCAACCAGAGGACTGTGGCAGTTGTTGCACTGATGAGAGAGGACAGCCAGTTTCCAACGCCATCCCCGAGGGGTGGCACTGAAAGGAAGCGGGGGACATGGCTGCGTTCCTGGGAGGAAGGAAAGGACTTGCCTTGGAGGTGGAGGTGGAGATGGAGATGGAGATGGAGATGGAGATGGAGATGGAGATGGAGATGGAGATGGAGATGGAGATGGAGATGGAGCAGGCTGTGGTGATTGTGATCAATGGAAAAGTCAGTAGCCTTTAACTGAAGTTCCCCTGCCCTCTGCAGACTGATATGGCCAAAACAGTCAACTGGATGGTGAACTGGAGGCAGCAGCGACCTCTGTGCTGCCCCATACCCCTGGCAGCACCCATCCCCTCAGCTCCCCAGGAGGGGAAGCAGGACCACCAGCAGGGATCCCAGCTGCTGCCCCAGGGAGCAGAGGGATGAGCCCGTGCCCCCCATGCAGTGTCCGTGGCGGGAGACAGTGCAGCCAGCACGCAGCCGCAGGGCTGGAATGGAGTCGTCCATCAGCTTCATGGAAGGAAGCCAAGTGAAATTTTTTTGCGCGTCTCAGACTAGAAGAAGGTTAACTATTATTACTAGATAAGGCACTTTCCATCTAAGTAGGATATTTTAAAATGCCCCATTCCCAAACAAGCATTTCTGAGAAGTCTAAGCAAAACCAAAGTGTCAGAACCCATCAGTTCGAGCTCCTCCTGCCTCTGTTTTGACCCCCTCAGCCTCGCTTCCCCCTTTGCCTTCTTTCAAGGAAGGAAGAAAAAATGTTGAAATTGGAAGGCTGCCAGCAGGACTGAAATTTCATTTTCCAGCAGCCTCGGCAGCCACACCAAACCCTGCAGGACCCTAATGCTGGACGAGAGTGTGACCCATGAGAACGGTCCCGCGGCACCACAGGGCTGGTGGCTGCAGCCACTGCTGGGCTCTGCAGAGGACTCAGGGGCTCCTGGAGGTGGCATCAAGTCGGGTGGCGTTTCTACCTGCCCATGAAGTGGTGGTAGTTGTAGGGACTGGGAGTGCTATGGGGGCACCCTCCTCTTCTTCTGGGGGATGCTGCACTTGAGGGTGTTAGAAGTGAACCGATGGCTCCAGAGGGGCTCAGTCCTTTTTCCCCACTAGCTTTGTGCCATTTGCTGTTGAAATCAATGCCCTTGGTCATGGTTTTCCTTCTTCTGTGGGACTGTCACCCACCTTCAAAGCTAGCACCCGAGTGCCCGATCTGCCTGGGGCAGCCTCATTTTGGAAAGTGCCCAAGGAAGACAACACCTCTATCTACTACAAAATGTCCTACATCACATTTCGCAATGGCCCGCCGTGTCCAGATGAGACAGACGGGTTCAGCACCCACGCTGGTGACTCAACACCTTGATGCAAAATCACTGAGGCCGAAGCTCTTGCTGCACTCTGCACTGAAGTGAGCACTTGGGCCACAATAACCCCATGCAGCGCTACAGGCTTGGGGAGGTGTGGCTGGAAAGCTGCCTGGCAGAAAGAGACCTGGGGGTTCTAATTGACAAGCGGCTGAATATGAGCCGGCAGCGTGCCCAGGTGGCCAAGAAAGCCAACGGCATCCTGGCTTGTATTAGAAATAGCGTGGCCAGCAGAAGTAGGGAGGTGATTGTGCCCCTGTACTCAGCACTGGTGAGGCCACACCTCGAGTATTGTGTCCAGTTTTGGGCACCTCAATACAAGAGAGATATCAAGGTGCTGGAGCGAGTGCAGAGGAGGGCAATGAAACTGGTGAAGGGCCTAGCAGACAAATCATATGAAGAGCGGTTGAAGGAGCTGGGACTGTTTAGTTTGAGGAAGAGAAGGCTGAGGGGAGACCTCATCACTCTCTACAACTATTTGAAAGGACACTGTAGAGAGGTTGGTGCTGGTCTCTTCTCACAGGTAATTAATGACAGAACAAGAGGGAATGGCTTCAAGATCCAACAGGGTAGGTTTAGACTGAACATTAGGAAAGAATTTTTCACAGAAAGGGTGGTTGGGCATTGGAATAGACTGCCCAGGGAGGTGGTTGAGTCACCATCCCTGGATGTGTTTAAGAGACGTTTAGATGTGGTGTTGGGGGTTATGGGGTAGGGGAGAACTTTGTAGAGTAGGGTAGATGATTGGACTCAATGATCCCAAGGGTCTCTTCCAACCTAGACAATTCTATGATTCTATGACCTGGACTTGTGACGGAGATCTCCAGACCCGATAGTGTCCAGGCTTCACCATGTACAGACGGGGTCAGTGAAAATCAACCTTTCCCAGGAAGACATTGTGCTTCCCCAGAGCAGGAATCAAGGAGCCAGGGAGCCATTACATGGTTTTATGGCAGCGATGACTCTTAGGCTGTCAGGCAGCGCCTAAACCGTGTGTGCCTTTGAGACATCATAAAAGCCAGGGCCGCCTTCTCCCCACCTTTGCCAGGCATGATGCACGAACACAACGACTTCCCGTGTCGCAGCGCTGTCGCCGTGCCAATCCTTGCTCCTGCTGATGTCTGACGAAAGGTATGTCAGATAACCTCAGGGGTCAGCCTACAGCCAGGGGAGAAAACACTGCCAGGGCCAGTGCTCGGTCACTCCGTCGCCGCAGCCCTCGAGTGCAGGAGCGGGGAGAAGACGGTTGAGAAATATGAGGTCTTGCAGAGAACTGCAATGGCTCCCCAGGGAGCATGCAGCAGGGAAATGCCATCGATTCATATTTCCTAATGAATGGTGTTGCCATACGACTGAAAAAAGGAGAAGTGGAACAGCGTAGAGGCTGTCGCATTACCTTCCCCCCGTCTCTCCTCTTCCCCCACTCTCTCAAGCTCGTCCCAGGTCCTGTCCATTGGGATTCACTTTTTCCTCCCTCTTACCAGCCTGCGGCTGCCACTGTTTCTCCTGGTAGAAGAGGTACATTTTAAGATGCCATTTACTTCCGGTTAGCTTTAGCAGTGATTCCCCAAAGTACAGAGGAACTTTCTCTGGTAACACCCATTTTTCCAGCAGCTGAGCCAGGACCCCTTCACAGCCACGATGCGCGTCAGGACCCATCAGAAGACATCCCCCCCCCCGCCCCCGCAGTGACCATTTTGTGCCATTCTCCCTCCCTGGCAGACATGTGCCTTGCCGGAGCCCGGCACCCAGGCCTGGGGGTGCCTGGCAGGGGGTGGCTGTGCTGTGCTACCCTGGGGTGAGGCACAGCTCCTATTTGAGGGTGGAGGTAGCTGAATTGCCTGGAAAACAGCTGGGGGGTTGAACTTCTTCAAAAGGCTGACTTCTGATAGCTCCAGGCTGGCTCCAACTATCTACAGCCTCTTGGGCAATCCCCACGTGCTCCAAAGTGTCTCTGATGCTGTCTGTCAAGGGGGATGATGCAGCCTGGGCATATTTGACATGATTCAGTGAGCAAAGGGGAAAAATAGTTCAGTGACAGACAGCAGTTGTTGCTATGAGTACCTGCTAGAACATTCCAGTGTGACTGCAGTTCTTTGTTTCTCAATCCTTGCCCTCTCTTGCAGCACTGCATCCCACCTTTTCTGTTTCCTCCTGAAGGATCGTTGGCTGCCTCAGTGGAGAGAAGATTTGGGGGGATTCTTCTTCTGGAAGAATCCTTTCACTTTTAGGCACGTGCCACGCATATGTATATGAGATAATCGTGCATGCAGCTACCCTTTTCTTCCACAGGGTACCTCCTCCTACAGCTCACCCCACATCCTTTATCCCAACTGACTGTCCACAGGGCTTCCCTCACCCCTCTCTTAGCCTCAGGCTCAAATGCGTAGGAGCTCCCTGACACCTCCTGTCCCCCCTGTGGTCTGCACAGGCCACCGTGTGCAGCATCCCACAGATTGCCTCCTTGCTCGGGTGCTCTGAGATTTTCACCAGCCTCCAGTGAGACTGAATGGAAATGCCTTTAAAAGCCTTTAAGGGGTATCACTCTACAGCCTGCAGCAGAAACACGGTCTGTGGGGCTAAGGAACCCAAGTCCTGACTTGTCGTTGCCCCATGTAGGTAGCAGACAACAAAGAGTTGAAAAAGTGATCATGAAAAGCCCCCTCACAAACGCCAAGGCAGTGTACTATGTTATTTTCCAACGGGAAAGGTGCTGCCAGCCCTCTAACCAGGGGAGATATTTACCACCCACAGTAGAAAGTGTGGCTGCCCCCTCGTGCTAGAGGTGTCCTCTCCCAGCTGGCACCATAAGCCATGTCTTGCCCCCTCGGGTAAGCTGCCTGGGACAGGTTGAGCTCCACTGTGATCCCACCAGGAGATACTGCAGGGAGGAGCCCGCCACCCTCACTGGGAAGAGGCCGTGTTCCCACAGTGCCCAAGTCAGCACTATAAAGCTGCTCCTCAGGGAAGATTAATAATTTAGGAATAAACTGAAGCCTCTATTGTGTTCTGAGTAGGCTGTCGTATTTACTTATCATGACAACATCTGAGCCCCTTCCGGTAATGCACTCGGCTATCTGAAGAACGTTTGGCATGTTTGTTCTCTTGTCCTCTCCCCAAAAAGCAAAGTGACTGCCTGCCCAATTGCTGGGACAGTGGGAGGCACTCGCTCAAGTGCTGGACACCATTTATCAGACAACAAGATAGTCCTATTATAGGCGTTCAGCATAGGGTCTAACAACCCAAGGTAGTCATGAAAAAGGACCACTTGTGGTCCATTGAAGTTTAGAAACCCTTGAAGAAAGGGTCTCTATTGGTTTGGTAGCTCTCCCTGCAATCTAGGGTGTTTGTTGAACCCACATAGACCACTGGGACTGATTTAGGCTCTTCCTGATTCCTGGAACTGTTCTGGGACCGCTTTTCCTGGACAAGCCTGCGTGCCAGCACCCCTGTCCCAGAGTACACATGTGACTCAGTTCATCCATTTCAGTTGAGGCACCCAGGAGCAGATACTGTGCTTTAAATTCACAGCTGTCACTAATGCCAGATAGGCTTTCTGTGTGGACAGGGTCACGTAAAAACCAAGAGCACCCTGGAAATGTTCACGCTATCTTGTATTGCAGGCAAAGGGGTAATAAGACACACCACAGTTCAGGAGCAAGACCCAAGCTACGAACGTCAGTACAGACAGAAGTTAGGGTGAGACACGCTTGCCTTCCTGTTAGCTAAACTAAGGGGCTGCAACTCCTATGGAGAGTGCTTAATGAGAAAGGAAAGAGTGACTGAAATCTAACTTAATCTGCATTCAGCATATTTCATGAAACCAGCACATGGAGAGATCCCTTCTGAGACGCCTTGAAATGGGATGACCCGAAGCTGGCTGGTTTACAGGAATACGCAGTGCCTAGCACGGTCTCTCCGTTAGCTGGATGGAGGGAACAGCTTAGTCACCGTTAGGGGAACCATTCACGGAGAGCTGAAACCTTCACCTCCTGTTGCAACAGAGGAGTAGTTGTTTTTTTCTTGCCCACCACTTATGTCACCACTTGTGCGTGGCAGACAGCTCTCCCCCACTTCCCAGCAAGCTTTCCATGTCACTGAGTCACACCATTGATGTCCCTGCGGGGAGGTGCCCAAAAATTAATATCTCACAGGGAACATTGCAAATACCTTGGCTGAACAGCCACTGCGGCGCAAGGGAGTACATAGTTATGGGGGCTGATATTTGGGTAACGCTAAAGTCTCTTACTGAAACTGCAGCTCTTTAAAAGAAAGAAACAAGGGTCCCTCAGGGGCTTGACTCAGTGGTCATGAGGTAAATGCCTTTCATCAGAGGCCAGCCAAAACGTTCCCCAAGATCAAAGGAGACTCACACTGATCCCAGTGGGTTTTTACTCAGGGCTTAAGGGTCTGGGGTTGGGTTTGCAGAGGGATTAAGATGTTACTTCTGTTCCTGAGCTAAGGGTGGGTCCGTCCTGTCAAAGTCTTCCTGGCGGCAGCGCCTTTGTATCCAAAGGTTTGAGAATTCAGACCTCTGAGTAAAGGGATTTAAACCCACATTTCCTATCCCATGTGACACTGCATAGCACGGTGGGGTCGGAAGAGATGATCTCATTCCCTCCTGCTGAAGCCGTTCCGCTTCACATAGATAAATTAAGTATTGATGCAAGTATTGATTACTGTTGTGCTACGTATTGGAAAACTTATCCTCATCCTTTAGTGGATGTTTTTCCATCTCGCTATAATTAGATGCTCAGGCAGATACTCTTTCCCGCTGAGGAGGTGAGGCTGGACTGTCACAGTGTCCTACAGGTCAAGACTAGGGCTGGTGGGCAAGGCGGGAGGAGAAGGCACCATTGCCTTGGTAAGCAGAGGGAGAGCACTGCCCAGGCCAAGCAGCGGCTGGCAGCAAGAGCAGTGCCACCAGCAGAGCCCGCACCTGAGGACTGTCGGTGCTGACGTGCTTAGAGGCTGTGCTGAAAAGCACAGTGAGCACAAGGGGGAGGAGTTTTCTCTGAGAGGGTTACTGTTCATTGGAAATCACCTGTTGGGATTGGGAAGACCTCAAGTAGGATGTTTCTAAGGAAAGAGCTTCTCTGGCACTGTGACTCCGGGTGTGACTTTTCTTTTCAACAGCATTTATGGAGCCATTATACGAGGCCGTATGTGCAGCGGGAGTATTTTACCAACCCGGGTTCAACAAGACTGGCAAGGCACAGGGCCAACGTAGTGGAGCCACGTGCATCTCCCTGGGCAAAGCCGAGTGAACTATTGCAGCAAACTGGTGGTCACTGTGCTTTTGCTTAGGGAGTTTGCAAACTGTCCTGGTGAGGATCACACCTCTTTATACCCCAGTTTAACCCAGAAGGTCTGTAGTATAGACACGGTCTGCATTAATCACACCCTCTACCTGCGCGCAGCCACCTTTTGAAAACACCTTAATGCTTTTACATTTTGGCAGCCCTTCATGTGCGGGATGCAAACAAAGTAGAGTCAAAGAATCCTACAAATCCTAAAGCCCTGAAAACAGAGCAGGGCGAAACAGTTCCTCCCACTATGTGGTTTGATCTACATTCTTTTCAGATTTTGCTCTGAATCACAAGGTTAATACAGGTCTTACAGCACACAGACATTTTTGGTAGAAACTGAGTAGTTTCAGTTAAAGCAATATACAAATACAATGGTTTCATATCTATGAGGCAAAATTAAAAGGAAATGTATTTTTGGTGAAAATAGCTGATGGATCTTTTGATCAGAAGTAGATTTTCCAATGACACTGCAATTAAGGTACGCCTACACTGGAGGTAAATCTGCCTGGACAGCCCCCAAAGCGTAGCAGCAATCTGCCCTGTGGTTCTGACCTGGTAGCATCGATAATCTCTGGCCTTTCTGAGATGTCGTGGGGCTGTGTGCCAACGCCGTTCACTGGCATACAGTGCATTCTCTTCAGAAGTAGGAAGTAAACAATAGGTCAGATAAGAACTGTCACATGTTATTCACAAACAGCGAAAACAAAACTTAAATAGGCCATTTTTTTCCAACATCATGTAAGCTAAAGCTCCGCTGTCTGTCAATAAAGGCATCCTGGAGTGTTTACTGGCACCGGGGGAGACAGCCAAAACATTTTGCAGTTTATCAGCCTCTCTGTGGGGTGAATATTTGCACACGGTGGAGCTTTTTTCTTTTCTTTTTTTTTTTCTTTCCCGAAATCAACTGAGAAGTGCATGATTTCTCACTGAAAACATGACCGGTTTCTGCAATTCCGCCAGAATCAATAGATTCCAGCAATGCCTTTGATGTGGAGATACGTTAGTGAAGCAAACTTGCCGCAGTCTGTTTTTAATGCTTTTGGCGTGTACGCTCTCATTGGAGAAGAGTGGAGTGAGGGAGATGAAACAAAACCACAAAAAGCATTTTACATGACACCTTCTCCCACCCAGAAGCAAAGAAGCACTTAAATCTCACAGTTCCTCTCTGAATGGTGCTTCTGTCAACAGTTTGAAGCAACATTGCCTAAAGTGGCATTTATCTTCGGGGCTATCTATCAGATTCCTTTCTAAGTTTGTTACGTGAGCGCTGCTCGCTGCTTACGCCGTACATGGTTAAAGGGAAGCTTTGTTGTTTCTCCACAGGTTACGGCAAGGTCAGGACTGAGCACTGTACATCCTTTCGCTTCCTAAATATCGGACACTTAATCCCAAAGGCTCTGTCACGGCGGTGGAAATGCACCTACAAGGATACCTTCTCTCCAGTCTGCCCATAAGGTTTCTTCTGCACGCAAATCCCTGCAGTCGCATGGGAAGCCCCCTCTGGAAGCTTTCCTGGAGGTCTGCAGCGTAAGGATGAGTTTATGTAGGATTTCAGGCAGAAATGAGCCAGTTTCTTCCTGCTTTATGTTTAAGTTTAAAGCTTGGTGAGAAGGGATTTATCCTTGCGCTGACCTATCCCTGGGACTTCTGAGACAGGCAAAGCAAATCAGACCCTGGAGGGACCTGGGTGGTGGTCCCAGCTCTGGCCAGGGGCTGCACAAGGTGTCCTTGTCAACTCACAGCCCTGCTCTAGTTCCCCACAGTGTACAGGGTTGTCTCTTTTGCTGGACATTTTGAGAACAACCACACAGTAGTTACACCTAATGAATTTGCAGCCCATTAAAACTGGAAGGCAAACCTCCGCTGCCTCCAGTGGACGAGTGCTGGCTTACCTAAGGTGGCGGAGGGAGGTGTTACGATCTAGGCGTTCAATAGTTTCTACACTGTGGCCCATCAGACAAAAATTAGGGCCTTGTTGAACAACGTCAACCACTTCCAGTGCGTTACAGGTGTTCTGCGTGCCAAGGAGGCTACACGTCCCTTCCCTCCACTGCCCCCAGGAGGAAGGTCCAGGTGCTATGCGGTGTCACAGCAGTAGCAGTAAGGTGTCTTAGGAGACAAGTCCACGTCTGCCGTTGCTGTTTGAGAGGGACAGCCTTAGTAAGCAATGCCCCAGCCAGCCTGGGGAAGCACTTGGCAAAGATGGAGCAAGCCCACCCTTTATGCCAGCACACGCAGGGCTGAGTTTCTGTGGTCAGTTCATCCTCAGGAAACCTGCTGTCCTCCACCACTGACAGGCGAAAGAACTGAGCAGGACAAGTGGCAGCTTCCTTCTTTAATGCCCTGGTGGGAATTACTTGCACAGAGAAAAACCATTAATGTTGAATGCCACCCCAGGCCTCTTAACCATGACACACAGATGCACGGAGAACCCCTTCTGTAAGGATATCTCTGCACGTGCCCCACTCACCGTGCAAAAGCTCAGGCTACAATGAATTGTCATGATGGGGGAACTGAGTCTAGATTTGGAGGCAAAAGTTACCCTTATGATCCTCCGGTTGAGGAGACAGAGTAACCTGCGTCGACAAAAGATCTGAAGAAACAAATTAAGAGAAAAGGAAAACAGCATGCGTGGACGAAAGCCCGCATGTTCCTCAGCTCTCAGAGCTTCTCCACCTCCTTGAGGGACAGCAAGAGCTTGATTGATTCCTCCGACTGCAGGAGAGAAGGCGACCAGGGAACACTATTAATACCTCCGGTTCCAATCGGTGAGCAGTCGTGGTTTGCATCTCATGAATTTCAGTGGGAGTCTGACAGAAACAGAAGGCTCCTTTGCTGTTTATGGCACATGAACAGCTGTTTGAGAGGAGAAACATATCTGCAGTGGATGAGCCTGCCGTAAAAGTCATGCCAGATTTTGGGGAATTTCTGGCAGTTGAATCCCTTCTATACCACAGCTGTGGTATAGAGCAAGGCTGAGTGCAAACAGCCCCTCCTCTATCTCAGCCTGTAAATCTGATATAGAAGACAAAATTAACACCAGGCTAACTGAATTAACTTTAATGAAGTTACTTTTTCTGATTTACACCAGTGCACCCAGAAGAAAAATCAAGACCTGTATGCTGAATCTATTTCATCTGTCATGGTTTTGTAACACTAGGAAAGATTAACGAATATGCACCAAACCCGGGACAAATGTCTGTGAACAAATTAATGGATAAATGGCTAAATTCTGGGCTGTTTTACAGTGAGTCAAGAGAGACAGCATTACCATTGGTGGCACCTTTCCAGTGGAGATCTGCTGGTCTGACACACGTTTCATATTCAAACCAAGGTAAGCAGGAGCAAAAACGGCCGGCACCATTGGCCAAGAAGCAAATGAGCTCGGATATCCCTGCTCCATACCCGCTCACAGAGGATAACACTTCCAGCAATTCCATTTATTCACTGCCATGCAGTAGGCTCCAAAATCTTGTAAGAGCCATTGAAATCTGGCAAAGGGCAGTTAACAGGCACCACCAACATGGGATGACTGTTATTTTGCACTTAACAATTAGGAGAACTATTAATCCACACATGTCATGGGGAGGAACAGCAGCCTTTCTCCTACGTGAACAGTCTCACAGAGTTTTTCTCAGCCTTTTAAAATGTCTGTATGCACACTGATGTGCTTATGTGGGTGTGTAACCGTGCCTCTGTGCAGCGGGACATACAGTGGGACACGTCTTCATTGAAGACAGGGTCACTTATGAAGGGGTTGGGTTGTTTTTTTTCAATCTTTCCCTGACCACAGCAAACATTTAAGGGCTGTGAGAACTTCCTTTGCTACTCGTGCGCCTGGTGAGGATACACTTCTGAAATAACGACTGCAAGGGAGAATTGCCCCCGTGCTCCTTCCTCCCGCTCCGCCGGGGCAGCCTCTGCTGCTGCACTTCTTGGTAACTGGCTTTTCCTATTTCATCCCCCGGGAAAGCCAAGGCAGCGTTTTACTGCAAAGCCCTGCGTGTGCCCGTGGGTGCACATGTGCATGCGTATAGCTATAGAGGACTTCTTTCTGATGGGAACTTGGAGTAGGATGGGTGCAAAAGCTGCACCACCTCGTGCTCGGGGCTTGTAGGAAGGAGAGCGGTGGGAATCAATAAACAGAACGGAAGGGTGAATGTCCACGCTCCCTGGAAATCCCCAGGATGCCAGTACAGCCTGCCTAGGGAAGAGTTAAAAGCAGAGCTCTGGAAAGTTTGGCCGGATGACTTCCTGATGGAGTTTATACAAGTATAGTGTGTGCAAGGACGTATGTGCCTACGTGCCACTTCTCCCGAAGCAGCCTGAGCCGAGTAGAGGGAGGAAAAAAAAAAAAACAAAAAAACATCACAGATGGGTCCAGGCTGAAAACAAGCATCTGATGAATGTGCAGGGTCATCACACCCTTCTCATTACAAACCCGCCAGACAAATCCTTACGATGCCTCCTCTGCTACGTAGCCCCTCCCTTGCCGCAGAGCAAGAGCAGAAAAGGCAAAGGCAGGGGGGAGGCAAGGCAGGGGGGGAGGCAGAAGAGGACATTAGCACCAGGAATTCCCAGTATCCCAAACCAGCTGCCAGTTATTCAGCTCTCAGTACATCCCCATCAGTCAGGGAGATAATGCAGTCATCTGCAGTCACTGGGATGCCAGGACAATGCAGGGGTGATGCAGAGGTGATGTCAGGGTGATGTCAGGGAGACTGCAGGGAGGTACCGGGGTGATGTCAGGGTGCTGCTGCCGGAAGCTGCAGTCAGGAGTTGTGATGTAAGTACATACACACAGGTTGGTGTCCCAAGACCTAGCCTGGATGAATGTATCAGTGAAACACTAACACAGGCTTTGTTAGCAGGGATTGTAGAAACTTGTGCCGGGCACTGGCACTCAAACTGTCCCCTCTTCCCTGCTAGCTGTGAATGTGCTCTGTAGATGGCAAGCCCTCGGGGTTTCCTTAATACACTAATATGCTTGTCCTACTGCAGAGCTGTGATAGCCAGAGCTGCTAATCATGAGATAAATGGTCATGCATAAGCACAGGAACTCTATTCTCACTACTCTGGTTGCTTCAAGGGAAGGATTTGCAGAGATGAATAATGATGGTTTTGGTCTTCTTGTAGCTGGCTACCCTGCACCCCTTTCAGCCTGGGCTGTACCTAGTACTCTGTAGCAGCAGGAATTCGCTGTTGCAGCCAAGGGAACATTAGTTTGTGCAGTGATTTAGAACAGACTTAACTTCTAGCTCCTTAGTCCAACTTTGGTTTAGAGTTAAGACTTCAATATTGCAGCTATACGGAAGCAGAGGTACCTCCTAAGACATCTCAGCATGTGTATGGATAGGGGAGCACAGAGCTGGCACACAACCAAGGCAACACTTGAGATTATCAACCTCAACAACTTTTTTACTGCCATGTGCTGAGTAGGAGCCCTCGCTGGCCTCCCAAAAGAGAGGAGCAGGGGCAAGGGGTTAGGGACAAATCAAGGACTATGCGCAGTGGCCTGAGTGATAGACTGGCCTGCCCTAGGCAGAAGGCAAACGCCATATTACTCACATTTAGCAGTAGATCAACCTTACTCTTAATTATGTCATTTCGCTAAAGCGCATTTGCCTCCTCCTCCTTCAGAGCGGGGTAAGAGGGCACCGTCTATGAAAGGATTAAGCATCAGTCCCTTTAGGGATGCTTAGTCAGTGAACCCGTGCTTCTCATTACATACTTTCAACCTGCTGTCACTTGATAATCTTGTGGAAGGGTTTACAAGTTTGCGCTGTCTCAGAAATTTCTGCTTGTTCATTGCAGCTGTACTCAGAGGGGATGCTCTGTGCACAATAAGTCTCTCAGTGAGACCATGGCTAGTTGCATCAGGAGGTCAAAAGGAAAGTCTTCTAAAGTGCTACCGTTGCAAACCCCACCTGCATTCCCAGAGTCAAGCCAGGTTGCTTACACATCCATCATTAGCACCAGTAACTAAAAAGCTGCAGATAGAATTTACACAATGTGAAGCAAAAATTAAAAAAAAAATAATATTATTTTCCTGATAGCTGTACTGACTTTGGAAAGTAAGACATGTAAATTGGTCATCTAAGTAAAATGAGCAATTTATTCATTTATTTCTTTTAGATCAGAATGCTAAGACTGAATCCTATTATTTGACTGCCTGGTTCCCAAATGTTGTGTTATTTTGTTCAGCTGGCCCCTACCACATTTTTTGTATTGAGGCCACAGGCTTATCTTTGACCGGAGGAATTACAAATCCTAAATTCTTGGGTGCAATCCTCTGGAAGGCAGTTTTGAATTTTGACTTACTCTGTCCCTTTTCTAGATATTCCTGTTTTTACATTTCTATCAAAGATCTGTCATTTCCATCTTGTTTCTCTAACGCCCAAAGCAAAAGAAACCTCATGTGTTACAATCTGAAGTGCAGGTAGGGGAATTAGGAGGAAGATATGTTACATTTTGCGCCAGCAGCAAGAAGTCTGCAGAAGCTGAGAAGCCAGGGAGTTGATTTTTGCAGCAGCAGATTCAGAGCCAATTTTCCGCCTCTTTGCATTTCACCCTCTCTACAGAGTAGCGTAGGCTCAAACCAGGATGATTAGGATTAGGATGAAGTGAGACAGTGGAAGAGAAGTGATTTCATCTTAATGCAAGCGTTTCACACTGGATTGTCTCCCACTTGAGCTTATGTGTTAAAGACCAGAGCTGTTTACCTGCGTGCGGTAAACTCAATTTACACTGGGTACACAGCCTGCATTGCACTGTGACCAGAAGTGTCCCTGCTCCTGGACTGCTGCCTGAAACACAGTCGGAGAGCACAGAGCATGGTTCAGACTCCCTACCTGAATGACAGGCGTCTAACGCCAGCCACGACAGTGGTTTCCCTGTTTGGGTGGGAAGGACGGGCAGCAACAAACAATGGGTGGATTCATACCAGATTTATTCTGAAACCTAAGAATCAAATCCATCTTTCCTAAGAAACAAGCTCCCTTTTCAAAAAGAAGAGTAATTTAAGGTCAAATACTTTCATCCTAAGCAACGTAAAATGAAGAATAGCAAAACTGGGTTGGCATCCTGTGTGGTTTACCAGCGGTCCTTGGGTTTGGGGGAGGAATGCAACGTCCCGCCTGCACAATGCAGAGGCCAGCAAGCCCTGTCGCAACACCGCGTGGCAGCAGAATGACATCAGGTCACATTACATGGGAGCATGCCACGCAGAAAAGGTCATACCCTGGGCTCCGACCCAGCCCGCCCCACTTGGAAAGCAGGTTTTTGTACCCGGTGCTGGCTGCCTTGTTCTGGAAAACGCCTGCTCAGGCTCAGCTTCCCACAGGGCTGCGGGCAGATGCCACCCGAGCCCCTGACAGCAGCTGATCCCTGGCAGAGGAGCTCTGAGCAGGCACAGGGAAAAATAAGGGGTTTGAAAGGGAGGGCGTGTTTCTTAGAAAGAGAAGAGGAACGGGTCACTCTGGGTCTGGCCAGCCGGTACAGGGTGTTTCACAAACACCAGACCTACATGAACTGAAGTGGCTGCTGAGAGCTGCCCAGAAATGAGCTCGACCTTCTTAGGACAACCGGAGCCGACAGCCTCCCTTGCAGGACACCTTCTCCCTCTCTTTCTTCCTTTTGGGATATTTCCTGAGCCACTGCAAGCTAAACAGACCCACAGGGCCTGGCAGATACTAGCAATGTCTGGCAATGCCCCCATTAATATAATGTGTCCTCCCCACCTGATACGAATTGCCGTGCGTCACCGTGTTATGAAGCAGCGAGCTATGCCCTTGCAGGTACCAGCTCTCCATGAAATGGCTCTGTGTCCCTCACCCCCACCGTTAACCCCTTTGCAACAGCAGCAAGGCTGGTTCCTGCCCAGCCCCATGAACCCCTGGGGAATGGTGGGCACTGTTGTCCCCAAAGCGTGGCTGCAGGGCACGGGCCAGCATTGCCAACCCAAAATGGTCTCGCACAGTCTTGAAGTGAAAAACCAACCTTCTTAGGCAGGAACTGGGCTTGATTTTGCACGAGATATCCAGGCACCCTCCGGCACACATGGCATTGAGTGCCGCGGGGAGCTGAGCTGGTGTCCCCTGGTGATGCTCTACCCTCCCACCCATCCAACCATCCGTACCCAGAGGACTGTATTTCCAACCTCAGAGGGACTCTGCCCTGACTAATTTGTTAGTTTTGTACCACCAGAGTCTTACCAAGGGATTGCATCCAAGCTAGGCTCTGGCTTATCCCCATTTATTAAAATGCCTACCAGTTTGGATGCTTGTAGACCTGACGGTCTCATTGCTGCAGCAGGTTGGAAAGGGAATCACATCCTAAATTCCCCTAGTTTTTGGGACATAACAGGGCTCATGTGGCTACCGATGAGGTCTGGTACATCCAAGGAGTGGCGTGGTTCAGTGCTCAAGCTGTAACACTCAAAGCCTGTCTTAGGGCAGGTAAAGGAAATGTGGTCACTAAAGTACTCGCACTCCCTGTCTTTAAAAACGCCCCGTGGGTTGCCTCCCCACACAAGGTGCAACACCGTCATTTGCAGCTGTTAGTCAGTGAGGCAGAGAGGACGGGCACTTGAGCTTCTCACAAGGGTGTGTTTCTCACCCATCTAGCACCCGTGCAAAAGGTGATGCCCTGGCAGAGTGCCAGGCTCAGTGACCAAGCCATCAAGGAGACACGCTGTCAGGTGCTGGGACCCTAAAATGAGATATGAGCTCTATATGGGTCACACAGTTGAGCCCCTGCTTTCACACACAAGCACCTTCCACATCCCCTTTCACCCTTCCTCATCCAGCCACCATGGCCAGCATAGCACCTGCACCCCAACATCCCACATACCTCTGCCTTCCTCATACTGGTCATTTAGACTGTGATACTTGGCTCAAAGCTTGGGCTGCTCGAGCTGGGCTGCAGATGAATTCCCGCCTCTGCTGAAGTCAATGGCGGTTTTACCTTTGGTTTCCATGAGGAGTTAATTTTGCCCTCTATGGTGATGACTTGCTGTTTGGCAGTGACCCTGCAGGACATCAGGCAGAGCCCACATCTGCTCTCGTCCCCATCCTGCTCTGACAAGCAACTTTTTCATGCCTCAGTTTCCCCCTCTGTATCTAAAAGGAAGCCCAAGTTGAAAATGCACCTTCCCCTTCCTTATGAAGTTCTTTGATACAGAGATCTAAAACACAACATAAGAGCTAACACTGACCTTCACTTCCCTTTACCGTGTCCAGACCTATTTAGTGCCTATTTATGGCAATCTGGTCATTAGCACTATAAGAACAAATTCAACACAAAGAAAGCTTTAAACCACTGAAGTGGGGTGTGCCGGGCTGTCAGAACAGCTATTGTACAACACTTTCCTCCTTGCCCTATCAAAAGACAAAAGCTGCATTTGATGATTGAAGACACAGAAACCAGAATAGCAACAGGAGCTCCTCCTGCAAAAAAAAGGAATTCCGTATTTCCTAAACCCCACATTTCTCCTTTCCTCCACGCTGCTCGGTCCCCATGGACCTCTCCACAAGGGGATGGGAGCAGGACTCTTCCCCCAGCTTCCAGTTCACCTCTTGCAGCCCCTCAAGTTGGTCCTGGGCTAAGCTATTGAAGCAGTGTCAGAAGAGCTTCTCATGTGTATGGGTTTTTTGTTGCTCTGTTTTCAGATAAACAACGGAGCAGGCAGCTGATGTCAGATGTGGACAGTCTCTGTCAGGCAGGGAGCTGCTGCCACTTGCTGGCATCCTGTCGTGTACAAGTGAAAAGGTTTTTCCTTCTGCATTTCTTCCCATGGAAGGTTTCAAAGGTGAAAACACGTTGAAAGGAGGTGATGCACCTCCTGCTGTGCCTGGAGGAATTTTTCATGTATGGTTTCAGGTTCCCTTATAGCTCTCTTAGCACCCACGGGCCCTGCTATCGCACATTTCCCTCTTCCCTGCAGCAGGGTGCTCAGTTCTTGCTCTAGAGCCCGGAGAAGACCAGATGCCTTTGCCTCACCGAGACTCAGAGACAATGAGAAGACCTAAGTTAACCAGATCTTTCATGACCCTCCCTCTGAACTAAAATCAGGCTGGAATGGGATATTCACATTCAGATGAGAACAACAGTGAGATTGCCTCAGAGAGAAAAGAACCCAAAGAATCCTATTGTGAAAACATCATGTCCTGGTGGGTTTAGGTTTAATGAAAACAATTGTGGTAGCAGCTTGATATCCCTTGAAAACACATGCACAGGCACTCGCTACATATATATATTGTCACTACATAATTTCTTGTCTTTCATTCAATTCCATTTCAAAACGTCCATTTGGCCTATGTTGCCGGCAACACAGCAAACTAACTCCAGTCTTGATCAGTCCTAGCGATGTACCCACAGCTCTGTGTAAACAACGCTGTGGAAGACATGGGTTAAGTAATATTCTCCAGCTTGGATATGATGGAAATGGAAATCCATACCATCCTCAAAGAGGCACTAGGTTGGGCAAGTGGATGCAGCAAGGAGGGAAATACTAGAGCTGAAAGTAAGACTGGATTTTACAAAGCAAGCACTTTAGTTCAGGTGTCAAAGACTGTGGATGCTTGGAGGATGCTGTGTGGCTGAACAGACCTCTTCTGGCACCCACGTTTCCTGGGAGAAGCAGCTTAGAGATATTTTACGGTTGACACAAATAAGCTGTAAGGAGGGGATATTCCTCCCAAAGAGTGTACCACAAAATGACTGGGCAAGACCCTTCTGCTATGCTGTGGATCATGTAAGCGCAAGGAGAACCCATCCTGAGAAAGCCCTGTTTGTTTGTTGACCGTCAGTTTAGCTGGAGATTAGATAAGGCTTAATTAATGCAGTCCAGTTATTCTTTCTAGGTTAAATTCTCGACACACAGATAAAGATTATTACCGAAAGTCACAGGCTTACTCCAGCAGAAGTCAGGGGAAGAGAGAGCATTTTAACTGCTAACTCAAAGGGGCCGTTTTACAAAACAAACCTTATTAGCGAGTTGTTATCCGCTCCATGCTCACAGCCTCCTTTGCTTGGCAGACCAAGAGTATCACCCTGGGAAAAGCCCCAGAAACAATCTCTCAAGTATGCCCTTTTTATGACCCCAAATATCTATTTTCTACATTCACTTGCAAATATTCTGCAACATGGTGGAGTTGGCCTTTTATCACTGGGAAAATACAAATTCATTTACATGTATGTTCACAGAACCACAATGACTTTGCAAACACCTTGTCAGAAACCTTCAGGGTCACAGTCACCTACAAGTAGGTATTAACAGCAGCCTCATTCACTAAAATCTTATCAAAACCTCACTAGATTCCATGTGGATTCTGATCAAACAAATCAACACATCACGAGCGCTTCTTGCCTTTCACCCGATTTACAAACACCATGCCATCTTCTGGGTCAGAGCAAATAATTCCTGTTCCTGTGATGCTGATTAAGCCAGTTCCCAACAAACCTGGAGTCCAATTCTTTCCAAAGCCTTTTTAGCAGTCGAATTCTTGCCTGGTTATACCGCTAGAGCTACTCAAAACATTTGTGTGGTCAAGTGGCAGCAAAATGGAAAAGGAATGGGCTGAAACCAGGATGGTGACCAAGGGAGGGCATCATACTAAGCAGTAGGGATGACTGCCTCGAGCTCCCCAAAACACCTCTGGAAACAGAAGTAAATAAGAAAAAGGTACCTTGAAGTTTGAAACACCTCGAGATTATGCACCAAAGTAGGCAACACGAGGGAGAGGAAGGGGGCCAGGCAGAAGAAGTTTGTTGAGCTTTCAACCCAGGCCTGAGCACAGCGAGGTAAAATGCAGCAGAAAGAAGATGAGCGAAAGGAGAGGCTGGGGCCAGCTGATGCGCAGGGCCCAGAGCTACGGCCACAACATCGGTGGGAGCAAGGCCAAAATGACATTAAATCTGCAGAAGCAGCGCCAAAATAGTATCCCCCTGGCTGAAACGCCATGAGTCCAAGGGTCAGCTACAGGCCAGCTACTGCAACCGGGTCAGGCGGTTCCCAGGGGGAACATGTTCCAGCGCATCCAGCAGACCTAACTTTGGCTACGCCTCCTGTTATCACGCCCAACACTATGTCAAACCATCCGGTGGGTCCTCGGCACCTTTCAGTGGGACACAAGGGTCACTGGAAGAGCACAGCTTGTGCAGCATGAGCCAGGGGGCACGAGTTAGTACCTGGCGAACTACCCCTGCTCTAACTCTGCTGCATTTGCAGCCAAGGAGCCAAGCGCGTCCCTCCCAGGACACGTCTCCCAAGGAGAAGGAGCAGATGAGAAGAGGAAAGCATTTGAAATGACCCGAGGAGGCTGTCTGTGCTGTCTGTGGAGCTGGCCAAGGGAGCAGAAAGGGCAAATGGGAGGAAATAACCATCAGTTAAAATGTCTGTATTAGATGTGGAAGAGAATAAAACGGAAAGGGGGATAAACTATAACATGTTAAGATTGCAAATAGTATTTCCCATTTGTCCTCTGTAACATGCATACTTTTCTGCCTGTTTTCCTATGGAAATAAAGTGCTCTCTCCAGTCCCCTCCTCCCTGACTTTAATAACTTTTGAACTTATTGGCCGATTTTGATTAAATTTACTGAGAGGCAATGATATCAACGATGAGTTTAGTCCCATAAGAGTTGCCCTGGCCAGGCAGAGAAGAGAATTTATCCTACTTGGCCTTGAGAGACTGGTATAAACTCAGTATTTACCAAGCAACAGAGAATCCATATGTGCACATGCCTCTGCAGGGGTGAGGAAAAAAGAGGCAGAGAGATGTCCAAACACCAGGAAAAGCTCTGGCCAAGCTCATGAGGTCTTGGACATTGAGGCCAATGAAACACTAGAGACAGTGTCTTGCTGGTAATGTGTTTGGGAGATGTGCTACTTGCAATCGCCCAGAACAAGCTCTCCTTTTGCTTACATGTACATCACAGCTTTCAAAGGATGCCTTCAGGTAGGGTTGGTGCTCATGCAGGTTGGGGGAGCACTGCCCTAACCCCTAACCACACACCTGCAGGCACCTGCTTGCCCTTTCTACCTGGGGGCAGAGCCCTTTCATGCCTCCGAAGCACAAGCATGAAGCTCCCACCTATGGGCGAGTGGGAGGCCATTCAACACGGGTGCTCTCCTCCTCCTTTTTGGTGGTATATAGGCAGTGCTAAAAATCAACCTGCATAAACCACCGGAATAGGAACTGAAAGCGTAACAGAATGATCATACGCCTGGTAGCAGGCCAAATGCTGACAGTGAAGAAGCCAATACAGGCTCGTTATCCTACTAAAATAACATAACTCTTTCCCCACCGGCACATTCATACATGACTTCTGCCGTAACAGGTCAGTAAAGATTTATTTACCAGGTCTGCGGCACAAAGGATAGGAAATGCTAGCTGGACCCGCTGGGAGGCTGGAGAAAAATGCAGTAAATAGCAGCAAACTGTTGTGCTGGTGGGCAGCGTAAGTGCTTTGGTGCTTTTCCTCTTGCTGAAACCTCCGATGGTGGCTATAAATCTTTTGCTGTCACTTGCAGTGGGTAGTTACTAATTACAGCATCGGCACGTCTTGTACCAGTCCGTGGGTCCTCGGGATAGCCTAGCAAAGGAGAAGAAATAGTTTTGCAAAGAAGGCAGGTTCAAGGAATGAATGTCTCAGCACTGGTCTCTCCACTGCTCTGGCAGCAGCACTAGGAAACTAAGGATCACAATACAGAGAACAAGGATGTTAATTCTGCCTAAATAACAGACTGCGTTTCCTCTACCCGGCTGTTCTGGGGAGCTAATTACACAGATTCCCAAATCAAAGAAATATAAAACAGTCTGCAAACGATTGCAATGTTGATGTGTTGGCAGTCCAAACCATGACATATGGTCCTTCAGTATGCCATCCCAGAGAACAGGCTCACGAGCAACGCTCATTACGCAAAATAATGTCGTAAATAACAGAAAGAGGCTGATTTTAGAAATGTACTTGAGGTGGCCTCCCTGCTTAGCCCCACAAGAAGACAGTGTTTCACAGAGCTGCTGCCAGCCTGGTGATAGGTTCCCAAATGTACCTCCCTTGAGGGGGAAGGAAGGTGAATCATATCCAGACAGGATCCCTGCTCAGTCAATACCCACACAAAAACTTTGCTAAAACAGTACTAAGGTCGCAAAGTCAAGATTTCGGCACCAAAACTCACCGCATGCGTGTGTGTGTGTCACCAGCCGTGTTTTGGGAGCACCCTGCGGCGGTGTGCCAGCCCTCACGCTGCTCATCAGCAGGATTCGGACCTCAAAGTTCACCACCCGGACCTCTGGTGTGAACCTCGTGGAGTAAGGGATGCCTTCACGGACCATCTGTAGGCCAGGAGGGGAGAGGGGTGAGATACGAGCACCCCAGGGGCTTTCACACATCTTCGTCCACAGCAGCCACATGGAAGGTCTGTGATCTGCGGTCCCAGCTGAGGAGGTGAGCATTGCTCCCAGTGGCCCTGGGCTTGTGCCATTCCCCAAAAGTGAGACCTTTCCTCTCTCCTCCTCCTTCATGCTGACCTTGCCCGAGCTCTTCCTCTTCCTCCACCCTGGCAGCACCTTACTTCGTACCTTTGCAGCCTGACCACTGCCACCACCCCACCTCATCCCCTGGTCAGCCCAGCCCCCCCAGTTCGTCCTCTATCCCCCACAGTCACGCTGGCATTAGCCCAGCCGCCACACCTGGCCTTGAGCAGAAACCCTCAGGACCAGAGCAGCGCTTCTCCCTGGCACGCGCAGAAGTTAATTTCCCTGTGCAAAGTTTAAGGACAGAGCGGATTTATTTTCTCCTTACCCTTGGGGCTGCAAAGTTCAGCTGCTCGGCAGCACAGAAGCAGCATCCCCGCATCCAGCGGCGCGGGGCATTGAGAACAAGATTTTGGTCCAGAAGACAGGTAACCTGGGCTCCCCTGCCCGCAGCCTCGACCCACCCTCCTCCTGCCCCATCAGGACTGCAGGGCGGTAGGGAAAAGGCAAGGGGGAGCGCGACCCACCCCACCGCTCCTCCTTTTAGGTCATCATTTTGCTGCTTGTAGCCCTGGGTGATGGATTACTTTTACGTGCCCGGCACCTGCTCTGGACACAAGTCATTTGCTGTGGAGTTTATTATTGCAGGAAAGGCTAAAGGGGCATGGTGCCATTGCACTTGTCTGCCTTATGGCTCACTGAAATCCCAAATTCTGGCATGCCAAGGGCCCGAGGTTGCCTTCCTCTCACCCTGCCTGTGTTTGGCCTTCAAACGGGCAAATATAACTCCAGCAACGGCACAGAGGAAAGCTCGGAGAGGCCACGGGAGCCTTGTGCCTCTTGGGAAGGAGGCAGCAGATAAACAGGATTAGGGAATTTTGCATAGCTCAACCTGCCAATTTCTGCAAAAAGGAAATGTAGGCAGTGCCTGCAGCCCTGATTCGGAGGAGAAGCCTTTGAAATGCCTGCCAGGAGAAACGTGTTCAAACTGCTTTTCCTCCGTAACAGGGTGCAGCGCGGGGAACAGCCCTCCTCTGTGGAGCCCACCCTGCGCCAGGCACAGTTTGTGGTGCGTAGCCGGACGGTGAGAGCCCTGGCAGCCAGGCAAAGGAGGCCCGATCCTGCACCAACGGCTCGAGCTACTGCTGGGATTCAAACAGGGAGGTCAGCTGCAAGATGTTCTGTTATGGACCAAACCGGAAAATTTCACTAAGAATCAGTTTCCCAGGAAAATCTTGATTTTGTTTCACCTCTTTTTTTGTTGTTGTTTTTTTTTTTGTTGAAAAGAGCAGACCTGAAAAGTAAAATTTTTGAAATGGGATAGGAAGGGGTTGGATTTGGGTTTTTTTTTGGAGAAAGTGTTTGGATTTTCAGGTGAAAAAGGTTAGTTTTCAGTTTTCCATCAGAAAGGCAGCTAGTTCATGGGGAAATACCAGTGTGCTCGCTCTGACACGTGCTCTCACAGCAGCAGGCGCGTTCTGCAGTGGTTAGGTCTTTGCCCTGTGGGAACGTGATATTAGAGGGACCACCCTAGCATCGCGTAACTCTGCCCTCAGGAGTCTCGCACCCCCAGGAGGAGAGGACATGTCTGTAACTTGCCTCTGCTCTGGGACAAGGGGACCCACCAGCATCTGTCCTCAAAAGCAGAGCCCCCGGCATCCTCTTCCCGCTCCTGGTCACGGCACCAGAGGACGAACGCTGATTTTTCTGCAAGCAAGCACACAGCAAAGCCTGTGAGCGCTCTGCTCATTAAACCCGAGGGGAGCATACTGGGAGAAAGGGCAGGAGCACTGCAAAAATTAGTGGCTGCTGTGTAATCAGCTCTGCGGTGGTCCAGCCTAGCTTGTATGGGGTCACTGGATTGCCATGTTGGTAATACTTGGCATTAAAACTTTCTGCCCCTCAGGCTCGGCTGGGGATGGTGCCTTGAAAGCACAGAGCCAGGTTTGAGCCATTTAGTGGAGCTGAGGAGAGGGACGAGAAGACTCCTGGAGTATTTAATCCTAACCAAGTCCAGCTAAAATGAAGAAAACGCTAAGCTTTTATTTCTTTTTTTTTATTATTATTTATTTGCAGGTAGTGATTCAGAAAAGCTTTTTTCCAGGTTGGTCTGGACAGCCTTTTGTTAAAACTTACTTTTCTCCTGCACAAGTGGCACCTACCATTGGCAAGTTATATGAGCAAAGAATTAAGTGAGGAATCATGTCTGGTTTCCCTGCATCTGATCTGAATTTTCTCCATTTTGCATTGTATGATATTCTCTGCCTCAGGGTACTCTTGTCCTTGGATGAGATTTTAATGTTGCTCTTAAATCCTGTTTGGATGGACTTCCAGCAAGCCTCAGATAGCTGAAAGCTTGCTTGCACAGCACACAAGATAGGACCATTTGGTACGTGGCACACGGAGCAGGCACGGGGAGAAGCTGCTTCTTCAGACGAGGTCTCACATGTGGTGGGCAGGTTTCCAAAGCAGCCCACCCCTTCCCTTCTCTCCTGGGCCTGGAGGGCTCCAGAGAACCTGCTTTGTTGGCCCACTCCACAGAGGCCCGTGTCCATGTTGCCCACCTTCATGGCCCCGCCATCGCAGCGTGTTCACGTGGGCCCTGTTTGCTCTCAAAAGCCATCAAGCACAAATCGGCAGAGGTTGGCAGCACCCAGAGGCAATGCCCAGGGCTGGGGGGAGGAAGGTGGAAGACCTGGGGTAGAGGAAGGGATGGTGGCCCCGACAATGCAGTTTGATGACATGCCTAAGGAGATCCTGGCAGCAGCCGTGCTCGCTAGTAGGCCAAGGAATGGCCATGCCAGAGCTGAGCTGCGTCCTGTGCTGTCCCGAGCACCAATGCAGTTGGATGCTAAATGTTCATAAACGTTGGACCTGAAGCTTTACCCATGATCGAGCCCTGAGAAGAAACTCAACTCCCTCTCCAAGTCCTTCTCTCTCAGGTAGAACGTATATCAAGTTACATCTATGCAGAGATTGTTTAGGACATCAGAGACAGGCAAAAGAAGCTTTAAGTAAAGAAAAATTGTCAAAGAAAAGTTAAAAACAAATAAAATGTCCCACTGCAGTCCAAAGTAATAGCTCGGCTGCTATAAAAGGTGAAATTAAACAGGTCAATCTGTAGAGCTAAGCCATTTTATGCCAGATAAAGGAGCTAAATTCTTGTCTGTTAGACTATTTAATCATTTGCTTTTCCAAGAATCCATCTCTCCGCTAGTAATTATGTCAAATAAATCTTCACTAAAATGTAAAAATGTTTATGATTATACTTACTGACCCATTCCTTTATTAAATGAGGACAATACCCTGATATTTGCTAATGGGTTACTCCCATCTAACCTTTTCTCGTTCATCCAGATCATCTGTTTTCATTTCATCATACAATAGCTGCCAATAAAATTAAGTCAATTAAATTAAAGGTCTATTATGTTCTTTTAAATCAGGCTGAGACCTTTTTTCTTTCCTCAGTCAATGCTCTGAGAAGATTTTTGATAGGGCAGCTGGGAAATCTGGAGCAGATTCTCATCTGCTGTAAATTGGTTTAGCTTTTCTGAAATCAATTGAGTGGCACCAGCTTACCCCAGCTGAGGGCCTGAACCCTGATGTATATGAACAAGCCTCAAGCCTGTCTTTGCGCCAAAGTTTAGATCTGGAATTACTCCCTCACGCAATCTCAAAGACCTTGTCTACTTACTGAAGCGTCAGCAGTTACCTATAACGTAAGTTCTGTAGTTAGGTGTAGCGTTAGCAGCCAGGTATACAGTGCAGTTACACCACGATCTCTTCCCTATGTAAATATCCCTATTCCAGTATACAGATGACCTTTTATATTTAACTTCAAACGTGAGCTATTCCCAAGAGGCATAAGTGAAATCAGTAAGAGACTCTAATGTCACATAGTAGTGTCTGCATGAAGCTGTCTGCTTTGGTTTTCTGATATAAAACATTTTACTGCATTTTTTTCCAGTGTAGACAAGACCTTCATGTATCTCATTCAGTGAATATTTAAATAAAAAGGCAAACGGAGGAAGAATGTTCTACATCCTAACAAAATCCTAAGCTCTAGCCCTGAAATGCCATTCAGGTATCTTAAGAACTAGTAGTGGATATTACAACTATAAATGGTCTTAACTTGCGGACAACCCGTTCACTTTGCAACATCTTTGAAAGTGACTTCTCATTTCTGGGCCAGGCTTCCAGTAAATTTTTGATGAAATCAGCTGCTGCTTAGAAAACACCATTTAGCTATTTCATCCTTAGTGAAAAGACTAAGGCTGATAAGGCAGGGCATCCATAGTTTATTCCTCTGCCTTACTGTGGGACAAATGCTTTGTGAGGAGCTGAACATAACCCCCCACCTCGAGGACATGTAAGTGAGGGGAGCTCAACCACTTCAAATATCCTCAGCGTGACTCACAGCTGGTGTGGTCCCCAGTTCTGTCTCATTTTCTATCCACCCACAGTGCCTCTGGCATGTCTGATAAAAAAACGATGGGGAACGGCCTGTCATGTGGTGGGGCAGGACGGATGCCTCCAGTCAGTCAGTGGGAGATGTCAGGTTGCAGCCAGGAGCTCCGACCCATCCAAGGGAGTGCCTTGGAGCAAGACATCCCATAGGAGACATACAAATTTGCTTGTACCTCCTAACCAGTTGCAACTGGTAGCTAAGCCGTTAGTGGCACTGGGGACATGTGTTGGCAAGGTTTGGGGGCTGCAGTAGGAGGCTGGGCTCTCAGCCACCAGGAAACCTTGGACTCCAGCCTCCAGCAGTAGGACGTGTGGCCTGGCTGGTGTAAACCCTGCACTGTGGCAGTCACAGCAGGGTGCGGGGACGGGGAGCTCCTTCTCCAGGCACAGATGAGTGGCAATTGCTTGTGCAAAAGGCCACATGCTGGCACATGGTCATGGGAGAAAGGAGAAGCTGCCAGAGCAGGTGAGGACTACTTCGAGCAGGCTTCCTGAAAGGTGCTGGGCTGCAGTCCCATAGATTCCTGGTGGACCGAGGGACACCAAATGGGATCGGCAAAGTGATTTCCTTCAGTCTCATCTCATAAGGTGGGGATGAGACCTGCCTTTCTACAGCCCCAAATGTCAGGCCTTGGGAAGCAAAAGGTTTCGTATCTATCTTAGAGGCCCAAGATATTCTGATTAACCCTGTAGATGGCATAGAGAAGTGAGTTTGCTCACATCACTCCAGGATACATTTTCTTTTTTGTGTTTTAGTGTCTTCCCCCTAAGAATAAAGGACTACAGATCTTCTCTGTAAAATTCTTATAGAGCTAGTGAAAATTTCACAAATAAACCTAACCAAGGTACCATCATCTCGCTCGAGTCACAGTCTCGGATGCTTTTTTCAACTTGAAAGCGTCAAATCTCCCTTAATACTCTGCACGCTCTGTCAGAAGTCAGCTGTAAACTCTTAGCTCATCATATCAGTACTGCTATTAAATTTGAATCTCGAGCCCTCTGTCAGCAACCATCCTGAAGAGCTGGTGCACAAGTAGAAAGTGTTTTAACTGTCTTCCTGCAAACTTGATTGCAAAGTTAGCATGATCCCCATCAAGCCTAGACAAACTCTGCTGTGAAAGGAAGGCAAATAAAGACCTGGAAGAGCTCCTTCATAGAGACTGAGAGGAGAGAAAATGTTTACCCAAAAACCTTAAAGCAAACTTGGGAATTAACACTGAACAGCTTTGTGTGTATTTCCAAGTGAGAGACTTTGTAAGCAAAGCTTTATTTAACTCTCCGCTGTCACAAATTCAAACAGTGAAACAGCTCCTAACCCTAATTAACTGAAAATGTTTGACATCTTAGAAAAGCTTTGAAGCACAGAAGGGCTCCCTATCAGCCAGACCTACAGTGCAGACCAGAAGTTTGCCTATTCAAATGTCAAAGTTTTTCAATTTGCATCAGTCATTGTATAAACTACATGCAACCTTACACAAGATCCAGAGACATATTTTGCTCCTAGCTTGCTTTTTTCCTAGGATAAAAGCTTTAAAGTGGTCTACACGTTCCAAACTGTAAGCAGAAAATCCCAAGTTTTTTCAGACCCAAGGAACATGAAAATGAATCCAAGAGATATGGTCACACCGCCAAAAGGTAAGACAAAAATGCCCTTTGCCTGGTGTTGCAAGAGGGATAGGATAAGAGGTCAGGGTCAGACCTTCCTCTGAGCTGATCTCCTCTCTGCCACTGAGCAAGGGATGGACTGGAGATATCCCAAAGTTTCTTGCCATGGCTGCCCCTACTCAGGCTACAGACTGGCTAAGGATAGAAAGTTTAATACTCTCTTTCCTCAAAGGATCTTATCATTCATTTATGGGTTTCCAACTCTAAACAGTCTCTGAAACGATGCAAACAAGTCTTGGTTGCTTATTGCCTGTTAATGACCCTGGTGCGTGCAGTTTCATCAGCTCTGTGTAGAGCTAATTTTTGCTGAACAATCACAGCTAAGCTGCTGGAAACCCACGTGTCATCAATTTCAAGAACCGTAAAGGTGAGCTTCCTCCCAGGAGATCCACACCCCTCCTGTAATTGTCAAATTAATGGAGTTACGTTGGGGTAAAAGCAATGTAAATGAAGAGGACACTTGCTTGGCAATTTATGTGCTGCATCAGGAAAACATTATCGCTTCTGACATATGAGGCAGATCCTCTGTTCACTGACACCTTTGTAACACAACAGTGATTTTGATGACATCCTTAGGTAATGATTACACCACTGAAAAAAAACTACATCATTTTCCATCTGCGGTGCATGTTCAATATCAGCGATGATGACGTCCACGGCGTTATCCCTGTGCAGAAGTGAAGCAGCAGAGCTCAGATGTCTGCATTTTTGTCAAGGCAACACATAGCTTTACAGTTATTTCCAGTCACTCACACAGAAACAGCATCTTGAGGTGCTTTACTACATTACAGCTTAAAAAGCAAGCAGTGGCAGTCACAGTGGTGCCACAGATAACTACTGTTTCTTATCATGTGAAGCCTGAGAGCCACAGCCAGGGGAGTTTGGAGTCGGTGAGAAAGGGAAGGGGATGCTTATACCTGATGTGCTCACAGGAGGAACGGGATTTGACCAACAGAAGCAGCAGCAGAACGACTTCTCCATCTCCAGATATGCATCACGTCTACAATTCACTTATTCACTCACGATGGTGGGTTTTAACAGTAGAAGGAGAAGAACAAAAGTACAAACTTGCTGAACGAGATAATCTGAGTTTGTATATAGCAACCTTTGCAATCCAGCTACCTTTTCCTTAAAGAAAGATCTTTCTTTAGATCTTTAGATGAAGGTCTTTAGATCAAGGTGCCCCAGTGAGAGTTAATGCTCCCTTTGACCAAAACTGAAGTGTTGCTGCCATAAGGATTAGCCTGGGGGCTGTGGAAGAAAGCGCACCATGCTCAGGGTAGGCCAGAGAGGCGTGCTCGGTCACGGGGCTGCCCGAAGGGTTTGCAAACGAGGGACATCTGGACTGCTAAGTCACCCGTGCGTAGAGAGCCTCTGCTGCAAGCAATGGCCAGATGGCAAACGCATACAAGAAAAGCTGTGTCCCATGTGCCTCTCATACAGGACGTGGGGTTTGACAGTATAATATAGGAAATCTGTGTTGGAAGGGGTGGCTGGGAGGCTTAGCCCTGACTGATGGGCGAGGGGCGTCCGTTGCTAAAAACAGCAGAGGTCTGTGGTTCCTGTGCAGGATGGGACGTGCAGCAGCAGCTCCCACCTGCGGCACCCATGCACCTGGTGGGGGTGCCTTTCCACCACCACACGTTTTCTAAGGCAAGACGCTGCAGGGCATCCCTGGCCTCTCCACTGGGCTCTCTTCAGGCCAGAGCTGCCAAGGAGGGCAGCTGCCTGTTTTAAGAGGTCTACCTTGGCTGGTCTCCTGGCTTGGCTGCTGAGGCTCAGTCTGGGCCCTGCTGCATCCAGCTGCGGGCACCTTCACGTAGGGAAGGGAGCACTCTCCCTGAAGGCTTTCCCCTGGAAGAGTAGAAAACCACCTGAAGCTCTCGGCAGGAAAGCGCAATTGTCGTAAGAGAAAAGAATAATGAGATAATGCATGGATGGGCGTGGGCGGCAGTGAGAGAGAAAAGCAGTCATTTGATAGTCCTATTTATTGAGCAGGGGTTATTTACAATAATATCCACAGTACAGTGATGGAGCTGCAGCTTTCATGGGAGTGACATGTCCGAGCCCAGTTCTAACAGCCAGGGGGTTCCTGTGTAACAGGTCCTGGCTTTCCTTTCCTGCCAGGTAGACTGGACACCTGGAGTGCTTTTTTCCCCCTTCCTCGTGTTTGCTAATGGGAAGAGGAATTCCATTGCATTAATCTGGGAGCAAAAGCCGAGAGAACAAAAAAAGAAATATTGCAAGACTTACAAAATCACCAAGAGCTGGCAGCACTGTGTAGATCCGTCTGTACATTACTCATTCTAGAATAATTGGGAGAGACTTAACCAGCCCACTGGCAGAGACAGGGACACATGATGCCTTGTAAAACTCAGAGCAGAGAACAAAGTGAAAAGGTAGCGTAGCCCAACTCCCTGCAGACACAGAAATGCAGCGTGAGAGTCTTGCAGATCTAGTCTCCCTGTGAATGCCCTTGTTCCCTGCTGCATCCCCGCATCCCTGCAGATTTCAGCACGAACAAGTACTCCTTGAGCCTTTTACCAAACTGCAGGGGAAACAAAATCCGTATGACAAGAGCATGAATTAAGTAAAAGGGCTTATTAACTCCAGGCAGTTGCCAAGTTAATGTGTCTAAACTGCGTCCAGTAAATGGCCCCTGTGCCATGTGGGCAAATCAGCTTTGATTCCCACTGCCTCTGGTGTTTCAGTGGCAAGCGGCGTTTTTTGGTGTAAACTTGGCCTTAGTTCACTCACAGTTCTCTGCGGTCCTCTTGGGAGTTGTTTGATATAACATGATCTTCTCAATGTCACCACAGTAAGGACCTGTGAGCCACATCCTGTGTTCCTCATGCATTTGATACTTTCAGGGCTAAGAAATATCCACTCTAAGGCGAACATCTCAAAGAAAAAGTTAAAATGCCCTTTCAGAAACACATAATGGTTGGACGCTTCGAGTCTTCTTTCAGGTCTGGAGCTTCAAAACCAGTTCCCTGTATGGAGTCATGGTTTAAAGGAGAGCAACAGTTTGCATTTTGGTTCTAGACAGCTGTTTATTAAAAATTCCAAGACAAGCAACTTTGCAGGGAATCACACTAGCCCCAGTTCTGCCTGCTGAAGGAGAGCTGTCTTAACCAGCCACCCGTCAGACGTTTCTCCACGGAAGCACACCAAGCCTAACATCCTGCAGCACCTAGGTCTCCCCACTTTCACTCCAGTTTGGGTTAGGAAGCATTGAAAGAAGCTTGACTGGTATAAAACTGTGGGAAACAAGGTATTCTTAGGCACAGTGGTTGTGGTAATACGGTACCTTTGCAGGACAGAAATAGGACAATTTCTTTTGACAAGAACCAGCAGCAACAGAACCGTTGACACTGGCAAAACCGGCCGTGGCGGAGTGAGAGCCATCTGACAAAGATAAGTAAATACACTACAACAACCAAGACAATCCCAACAATGTGGCAGGTAAACAGAACAGGTTTTTCTCTGTCCATACATACACGCACGCACATCAGTGTATATACATATATGCATATATATTCAGGTAGAAAAATTATTCAGACAGAGGTCTAATTTTAAGCTGATGATGCCCATTAGCATAAGGCGTAGCCAGCAGTTTGGAAGCACTTGGAGGCATTTCCTTTTGTGGGTGTAGAGCTGCTAAATCGCATTGTAGAGGCAGCAATGGCTCTCTCTTAGGGAGCCTGTGCTGCACAGCCCCAGAAGGCAGGCTGGTGCCTCCACTTCCCCTTGTGCCTTTCATTGCAAGTCAGAGCTCGGCTGCAAGTAGGATTTGCTGCCTTATCACCTCCTCCTGCCCCTTTCACTGGAGTTTACATTAGCCTGAATCTGGCCTGGCTCATTTAAATAAACCCATCAAAGAAAATGTCACTGTGTTTTCCTAAGCATAAATGGATTTAGAGAGCCTAGCGTAGCAAATAGCAGTGTAAAACTCACTCTCTTTACATGTACAATCTTGCTGATGTAAACCAAAAGACATATGCCAAGGGAAAGTTTAACGGTCACCTGGAAAATACATTATCTTGAGTTACATCTATTTTCTAATGGCATATTGTGTATGTAACAAAACACCCACAAATAATTTTGGGACCAGGGATGTTCCCCCTTCTAATTGTTTTCATCATGGGGGCCGCCAGGGCTCTTACGTGTGCTTTCGACTGCCGCTGTGAAATATGTGTTCCCTGTTTGTTCTTGTTCTGCCTCTGCAGGAAATCAGAGACTCTGGCTTCCTGTAGGCTGCAGATGCTTTATTCTTTGTATTCCCCAAATAGGAAGTCCTGGGGTCACTCTGCCAAATATATGGAAACTTAATTTCATTTCAACACAGGATTAATCACTAGGAAGTGTCAGGACATTGATGGTCTGATAACAAGACAGTTACAGCAGAAACCTTTTATGGGCACCAGGGCTAAAGCATTTGGCAACAGACGTGAAGCTTTAAGTCTCTGCATCAAATGGGGAAGGAAGGCTACCTGATGGGAATTAATGCCGGCAATTGTAATAGCAGTGTTTTTTTAATGCCCTCTAAACCTTACCAAACTTTTAAGCCTTTTTATATTTTAAGAGGAAGGTAGATTGCTTTTGATGACTAACCCCTGGTTTTGATGACTAAGCTCTATGTTTTTTTCTCTACAAATCATAACAGTCTGTGGTGGACGTCCTCTCACTTACCACAGCCCAGCAATGGCACACCTTCACTGAGCTGAAGGAAAGGCTTCTGATTTGCACCCTTGGAAGTCACAGACCAGTCCCCTACTGCCACTGCATGTCAGAGGGGGTGCAGATTTCTCAGGCTAATGGATACGATGGGAACCCTGGAAAACCCAATTGCTAAATTTAAGTTCATAAGCAGTTAAACGGAGTTTCACCAAGCGTGCTCAGACTTTCTGTTTAAAGCACTGTTTAAACACAGCCAACGCCACACTGCTGGGAGGTTAGCAACTATTATTATTCCCATTGTAAAGGGTGGGAAAAGAGAGGTGCAAAGACCGAAAGCTTGGTCTGTGCCCACAGATTTGGGCCTTTCATCAGCTCTCAGGGACTGACAGCATCAATCTTTATGCAGTGTCCAGCTTCTGCTCAGGGCTCAAGACAGCTGGCAGAAGAGTCGCTTTACCTAGCATCCAGTTTTAACGGATCAAATCCCAACAGCATGACCTTCATAACAGCTCCACCTGTATTCCCTTCTGTGTGGGCTAGCTGCCTCACCTCTGGTACTGCACCCTGCTCAGCTCATTAGCCATTTTCTTCTGAGGTCTAGCTTTAGGGACAGGTACAACACTGTTTTATCATGACACTGGGCTGCGTTCATCTTAGCTGCAATTGGGACAGAAATGCAGCTCTGTACCAGATTAGCATGTTTTATGGCAAATAGCTAAGGACAAGATGGGGTTGTGCAAAACATTTCAGGAATATAATGTCATCTCGTGCCTTAGAGGGGAAGGGATCTGTCTAAATCATAAGACTTAGTGAAGACAGTATGCTTCTAAAAACATGTTCAGTTCAGCATTTTCTACAAGGAGTAAACAGGGAGGGAGGAATCTCCTTTACAGCAAGCAAGAAGCCCTTCACAGAGACCAGCAGACATGTGGTGCCCTGCCCAACAGCTCTTGCACAGTATACAAAAGGAGCCGTCACCTCCTCCCTTCTAAAAACACACTGCAGCAACTAAGTATTTCAGTTTCTACCCTTTTGAGCTTGTGTGAAATCCACTGTGGAAAAGCAGTCAGATCAGCCCACCGTGCTTCGCGTGCCTCCTCCATCTCCACTGTCTGAAGCCAGGGATGAGAAAAACTGAGTGTGTAGAGGGATGTCCTCTGCACACTGCATGGCAATCGCCTTTCCCACACAGCAAAGCTGAGATGCTCACCAAGGTCTTGAGCAACCCCACAGGTCATTTCACCTGGCAAATCCAACACTACAAAAATGTCCCTTGATGAGTAAGACTAAAATATCAGCACTGTGCCCTGGGAATAAACTGTCAGATGCACAACTGGTGGAGGGGGGAAGCCTTGGGGCAGGAGTGCACCACTCTTCTGCCTGAACCCAGCAAAGCTACCCCCTCCTGCTAATTTATCCCCTTCTTCTCATTCAGTGATGTAGTGTGGACATTCACCTAAATCCAATAATAAGCCATGAGATTTAAGCATGAGTTTAACTATAAACTCATGGTTAAATGTTCTGCTGAATAGAAATGGAGCCAAAAATTGGCTTAAGTGCTTTGCTGAATAGGAATGGTGTGCTGCAGTTCAGCGTTGGTGGAGAATGGAGATTACTCTGTGAATCAAGGATGATTCACTTCACTCAAGCCCAGACAACCCCGAGCTCCGCAAACCAGATACCACCCTGCTTGTAAAGGAGACTTGAGAACACAAGAGGCTGGAATCGAGCAGTGATGCATATGATGACTGCCAGAAGACACCCAGGACGTGAAAATAACAAATGCAAAAAGGTTCGCTGCAGAGCGTCACTCCCTCGGGGGTCCACATGAATCTGCAGAAACGCTGCATGAATAAAGCGGTGACCTTACCTATCTGACGTACGGCAATTGAGTCAAACCGCCGGCACTTCAGTCAGCTTCACTGAGGAGCACTTGTCTACACTACAAAGCCTTTACCAGCAGCTAAGCTGGCTGATTTATGTCAGCAGCGTCTCCTAAAGCAGACTAAACTTATATTTGGAAGGGGGTGATTTGGAAGATTTATTTTAATGTCCTATGGAGCTAAAATAAGCTGTGTTCTTTTGCTGGTCTAAATTCTGCTTACTCAGCAGGTTTTCCTGACCTACCTAACCTGGTTTGGGAAATAATCTCTTTTCCCCAGAAAAACTTCAGAACATCAGCTTGACTGAGGAGACCGATGCAGCGGCAAACACACATAAAGAGGGCAGCCTAGGAGAAATGAAATATAAAGATGACAAGAGGCAGGAAATTTGGGATAAAAAACAGGCAAGGAAAAGCCTCCCAATGGTAAATCATTTTTGTTACAGACAAAACCCAAAGGAAAAAAAGCTGAACAGCTTATCACAGAAAAACTCATGCTAAAAGCCTGTCACAGACAGAGTTTACATTAGAGGACAAACAAAAGACATCAAGAAAGGCTTAAAATATTGCCCTGAAGGACATGTCCTTTTCAGAAATGGCTGGGCTCTGGATGACGGAGCAATTGGGGATGAGAAGGAAGACCTAGATTAGAGGATCCTGCCGAAATTTGTTGAGACATTTGTTTCAGTATTTAAAGTCTGAACAGGAATAGCCCCCAAAACAGTGAATAACATCATTTCTTCAGTTGAAGGGTTTCCCCAGAAGTCCTATGAATATTTATGGTGTGCAGATGTGTAGCGCAGGGCACGAGCTGGCTATAGCCCCCAGTGGTGGGTGTGAGTGGGCTCTAGCCGGCCTCCGTGCTAGCCAGTTCGAGCTGTGGCAAGCAGAGATCTCCTGAGCCCGGGAGCTGGCACCAGTGAGGCGCCGTCAGAGCCAGACCGAGCCCCTGGGGGAGGCTGTTCTTGCAATGGCACCGACATCTTTGTGCAGCTGTGCACAGCTGGGATCGGGGAAAGGGGCGAGGGGTCCAGCAGGGGATATACTGAGAATAAGACGCCCAGTGAGTGAGAATTGCATTTCGCAGAAAAGAAAAAAAAAACAAAAAGGAGGATTTCGACACTTGTTCCCCACTCCATGCCAGAGCAGGAACTCAATTTTGGATGGCCCCAACACAGGGAGAGGAGGGAGGAGAAGGGAGTGGGGTAAAGGGTGAGGGGAAAACATGGAGAAAGAGGGAGAGGAGTACCTCAGCAGCAGACAGCTCGGGCTGGGGTAAAGCCAGCATGCCTGAGGTCAGATGTGAGGAGCACTTAAATCCTCAGCATGGCCACTCATTTGCTCACTGTTTAAAAAAATACATGTATTTACAGGACCTCTCAAGGAAGGGAAGTGCTGTGAATCAGTGTCCGACTATTAGTTGCTGACCCAGATGAAGGCATTAGCAACTTGGAGCGCCCCTTTCACGTTGGCTCCCCAGGCATTCTGTTAGCTGTGTGCCATTAGAGCTAACCTCACCTGACCTTGCATCACTGTCATGTTGACATAGCACTAGTAATGTCTCTCATGGACCTGAGCTCACCTCCCACGGCAATTTACAAGGGCTTTCTCTTCCTGCCTAAAACTCTCCTTTTAAGGTCCTCGGCTTGTTGAAGTATAAAATCTTTCAGCTTCTGATAGGAAATTCTTCAAAAGGAGGTACTTTCTCTCTGTGCCGCACTATCCTTGGAGCTTCTTGTGGCAACCAAGTTCCTACCCTAAGGTGCCTTTGATCATACCATGGCTCTGCACAGCACTCCAAAATATATACTGCCATTTTCCAAGAACCATGGATTGCTGAAGGAAAGCTCGAAGCTGCCCAAGTCCTGCCAGGACAGAGGCACTGCTTTCCCCTTGCGAGCTGCCATCAGGCTCCTCAGTGCTTCTCCCAGGCTGAAGGGTCACATCTGATCTCAGGCTCTGTCAATGAGGCCTTTCCCGTACGCTACAGCCCTGGCCTCGGGCCAGAGAGGGGTGGTGTTCAGGCAGCGCGGCTTCCCCGAGTTCCTCATCCCTGCAACGAGGGAAATCCTTGGAGGAGAAGGACCATTCGGAGCCCTCGTGAATTGGACAAATCCTAAATTTTCTTGATGGCGTCTTCCAAACCGCCAGCCAAACGCATCCCCAGGAGATGAGGACCAGCAGGTCAGCGCAGCCTGGGGAAGCATGGCCGCAGGGTAGGGTGATGTTCGAGTCTGCGGAAGTGATGAACTTCACAATTCAAGTGGTTTCTGGTGAGAATTAGGCACCCGGAGGCACATTTGTAAAGGCACCCAGCAGGGTTTTCGAAAGATCCCAATCTCCCAATACATTTATTTCAATGGAAGTTGGGGACCAAGGGGCTTCCCAAAGCCCCATTGCTCCCCCTGCCACCCAGAGCTCCTTGCACACCTGGCCTTTCAGAGCCGCTGGCATCACCCACCAGCAAGATTTTGGCCCTGAAGGCTGTCAGCATCAGCTCTCCACGCTAGCAGGGCACCTGGCAGGACAAAGCTGAGCCGGAGCAGTCACGCTCACACAGTTGCTTCTCCATTCAATTAGGCACAACACATGGCCCGATGTCTGTGCAGCTCTATTCTGTCACCCTGGCCCCGTGCCAGCTTTAGGAGGACATGTAGCACCTGATCTAGCATGAAAGCTGCTGTAATAGCGTTAGCCCATCCAAAAACACGCTGTCCAGTGAATAAGCAGCAGCAAGGGGATTCAAAATAGCAGCTCGCTGTTTCGTGTTATATGGTTGCAATGGATTCGGGTCAGTGCTAAGTGCCCTGAAAGTTGATTTACTGTCTCATTGAGCCACGGCCTCTGCTACTTGGGAAATTTGGAATAACATTTCCAGAAGTACCTAAGTGCTCCTGATAAATTTTACTGCCAAAAATTAATTTCCTTCATTTCCTCTTTTTCCTCCCACTTTCTCCCCTTATTCCCATTACAAAGAATTGATGTCAGTGCCACGAATGGCTCTGAATTCATTTGCTTACAGCTTTAGGCAGGGAGATTATTATTTTTTTTCATCAGAAGTTTTTATTGCATTTTCTCTCCCCTCCTCTTTTCTTGCACCTATGCCCGGCCTCTTCCTCCCTGCACTACCATTTCAAGACTCCCCCTCAGCTGCTCTTGTAATGGAGGCATCATTACTGAGTCATCCCTTCGCATCCAGCTCACCGCTAATCCACTTCTTGCTGTTTCCTTCACAAGGGTTTTTCACTCTCCTTCCCCACATCCAACCCCAGTGGTCCGAGGTTTGGGCATTTCCACCCTCAGTCACTCCCATTACCTCCTCTCTGAATTTTCTCTCTCTCCTTTCTCTGGAGTCTGCATTATTGAAGATGGTGCCCGCCCCTTTCCCCTGCCTGGTGTTTATTTGAGTGTCTTCCTCAAATGTCCTCCCAAGCTTCTGGCCTTCCTCCCCCCTCCCTCCTATGAAAGCAGCTGCTTTATCCTCATCTTTACAGTCAGTGCGGATGCAGCAGGGACGGGCTTGGCAACCTTTCATTTTGATAATTTTCCATGGGAAATAGATTCCCGTTTTGTTTTTGCTTTTGTTTCTCTGCTCTGGCCACCAGAGTCCTTAGACCTCCTCCTCCTCCTTCTCCTCCTCCTTGTTCTCCTCCTCCTCCTTCAGAGGCAGCTCGGAAGGAAGAAAGGAGGACTGGCCGCTCTTGGAGGCTGGAGACGCAAAGTCAAAGCCTCTCCAAAAGCCTCTCTGCACCTTGTGCTGTTGAGGCTGACTCAGGAGACAGACCTAAGCAGAGCTCCTGCGCGAGGTGCAAGAACAGCGAAGGGAGGAGGCCTTTCCCTCCCTGGTGCTCCCAGACACGCTGCTCAGGTCTGTGGGCAGCTGCCTCCCTTCTCCCCAGCAAGGCAGCTGAGTTAGGGCAAAAAACGAAGCCTCTCACACCATGGTGTAATCAAAAGAATCATTATTTGCAACATTACACACGCTATTTAGCACATTGCAACAACTCTATGGGCAAGTTTCGTGTACTTAAACCCCTTGGTTTTCCCACCTTTCCAAGAAAGGAAAGGACTTCACAGTCCTTCAGTCCTCCAGGTCCTTTCCCCTCCCCTCCTCTTCCTGCAGCCCTCCGCTCGTGAGCCCAGCCACAGGGTTGGGGACACTGAGGGTTTCTTACTCAGGCTGCCTCTGCTTGGGTGTCTGGGAGCTCAGAAACACCTGGGATGAGCATCACAGGAGGAGTGAATCATACTGAGCGTCTTTCAGAGAGGAGCTGGGGCTCCTTTGAAGCATTTGAGTTCCCAAATCGGAAGCTGGTTGTTATTACTACAGATGAAACACACTTCAGAGGAGTGGGCTGCACCAGAGACAGTGATTGATAGCCAACAGCTACAATGCAGGAGGCGACATGCTTTTTTACATCAGGGTCAGGAGCTTTCATCCCATGTCCTCAGGGAAGGGCTGAGACCACTATCGAGATCAGACCCTTTCTTATCCAAGCAGCAGCTCTGCTTTACAGCACGGTTAAAGCCTCCGGAGCGGGAGAGAGTCCCTGAGCATGAGCACATCAAAACAGGCTGTCACACCGCTAAGCGTGCCAATACCAGCCTCTTCGTGGCTGTCGTCATCAAACTCCGATGTGCAAAACGCAGGTAGAAGATGGATAGGGAACTTAACGTGCTCCTTTTACAGCTCACCCAAAGACCTTTCTTTCAGAGGTACATGAATACCGTCCGTGTAGCTGGGAAATCAGCTGGCAAAACTCAATCACCTAAGTAAAAAGGGAAAGTTATAGAATGTTTTGCCAACAAAAAAAAAAAGGGGGGGAAAAGTAAGTTAAAGTGGCAACAAATAATTCAATAATAACAGCAACAACCTTTCAGCAACTTACTAGCTATTCAGTATTTGGTACCATTTTTATTAGCCATACAGGATGGAGATTATATGATCCTATTCAGGTAGCACTGTTAAACCAGGAAAAGATACTACAGCAAAACAGCCTTTTCTGTGGCTTATTTATATGGCCCTGATCCAAACTCCACTGAAGTCAGTAAGAATCCTCGCCACTGACTTTAACGACTTTGCATGACTGAATACTCCCGGCAGGGCTTTAATAGGGAAAAAGACTGAAGTTTAAGCTGCAAAGTACAGGATATAATCCGTACAGCAGGAAAGCTGCTGACATACTTCCATGGCATAGGCAACTCTCATTGATGGGAAAAGGGAGATTCTGACCTAATGGAAGAGCTTTAGCGTTTGCATCTTTGTTTTCTGTTTATGGACTTAAGGAATCATTTGGGATTTACATTAATAAACTGGTGCCTAACTGTAAAATGTACACTGTCAGAGGGTCAAAATGCATGTCTGTGCATCTGGGAGAGGTGGAGTATGTTGACACCCAGAGCTTGTTTTCTTAGTGTGCCAAATCTTGATTATGTTGAAGCGAATGGAAACACTTCCATGGGCTTCAGCAGGACAGTGATTTAGCTCACTCTCTGGAAAGGGCTGGCACTGTGGAAGGAGCACTATTGCACACCCTGGACTGACTGTTGCGTTGCGGAGTCCTTTTTATAGATGCTTCTTGTTTATAAGCAAAAGTACTTACATTAACATTGCAAAAACAAATAGTCTAATGTTGTTACATTTTAAGGGCACATTAACTTGAAAGAGCAGCCAAGTTTGTTGACTAAAATGATTTACACAACTCTAAGGCTACTAAACAAGTATTTCTCAATGTCTCATCAGCAGCTCAAGGGAGCAGAAGCTAAAAATGCCACAGCTCAACAAACAGTTCTGTGTTCCTACTGCTGATAAGTACATCATGTTTCTTTGCAAATAAAAGCCTGTCAGGGGTTGCTTTAAGAACAAAAGACAAAACAACAAACCAACAAAACAACAAACCAGAAATAAATAAACAACACGAATAATTTCTAAGTACATACTGTCCTCTTTCTCTCCTTCCATTTCCCTCATGTAACTCCATTACAACAGCCCCAACAAATCATCTGCAATGTGCCCAGGATTCCCCGATTACCTACAAAGAGGCTGCCGGCTGGCCAGGAGGCAAGCCCTAGTGTGGCTGTTTCAATGCAACAGCCCTTTGCTTGGCAGGGACAGGAACTTCCAGGTGTCAGGAAACTCCATTTACACTACTTGATCATCCAAGGTGCCCAGGTTGCCTGAGAGATGCTGAGTGTCCTCCACCAGCAAAGATTTTGGCGGAAGGTAAGTGTTCAGCATCACACAGACATGGTAAGCACCTCACAGGGGCCAGACCTAAGAGCACGAGCCTATGCATGGCCACAGGGCCTTATGCGTAATTCCAGTTTGCAGATGCACCCCCTGATCTATCAAGTTGCAACGGGAATAGGTCCCTGTCAAAGGCTGTCATGGATTAATTGCTCAGTCAGGATCTCTACTCAGGTCACCACAGGGCCTTGCCAAGGAAGCAGTATGAAGCAGAGATGGTTCTTTAACAAAGCAGGCAAGGGAAGGTAAAACGAGTAAGGAAACTGAATTCAGGTAAGTGTTATGCTAGCAGATGTCTAATCCTGAGAGTATCAATCAAGAGACTCATCACCATGGGACACCATGCAATCCCCATGACTTGATGCCTTTACACCTAGACTGGCAAAACTTTCATAACACCGTTCAACCAAAAGCTGTTGTGCTTGATTTTAAGAACTGGGGAATAAAAGTCAAAGCCCTCCATCATACCAAGGTCAAGCAAGGTGATCACAAAGGATTTTAAAACACTGAAGACTATGAATGCAATCATTTAAAAGATCTGAGAAGTTTTTGTCTCTGTCAAAATGTAGGAGAAGCAGAATGGGAGAGCGTGCTCTGCAGCTGGACTGCAGGCAGGGAAAATACCAAGAAAGACTGCACTGCTCTGTCTGTTTTGGTAATTTCTATGGCCATGGTTGCCAAACAACAGAGATCCTCACTGATCTGTTGTCTCCAGCAGGCCTAATGAAGCATGAACACGGCCAGCTTTCACAGCTACAGAAAGAGATGAGAACCACTGGTTTATGTCATCCAGTCACATAAAACATAAATATGTCCTAACGGAGGCATGCAAAGTACTTGCCTTACTTCCTCTGCTAAGCCAGCTGAGAATGTTTTGGTCTTGCAGTAAAAATGGTCAACCACCGAACGTCACATTTGGGGAAATACATGTTCCATCATATATAGTCTGTCTTTTCCCTTGGGTTTCCTCCTGTTCTCTGTAAGGCAGCAAGAAAGCTTCGTTTTAAGTAGACAGACATCTTGCAGACTTGACTTTTACCCAGGTCCTATATCGTTACCATGCATATTCATTACACAGATCTATTCTGCTACAAGAAGATGGCTGGTCTTTTGCCTGTGATATGTCCATTTGCCAGAAGTGATTTTAAGTAAAGCAGACAATGAGCCTATTGCTTAGAAACGTTTTCTGATAATTATGCTCTGTCACCGTGAGCCAAAATGATATAACATCTGTGGTCAAACAGTTCCTACACAGATGCTGTCTGAGACCCGTTTTCCCTCTGAACATTTGGTGAACAGTGCAAGACAGAGCAGGAAAACACCACTTTGAGTAACATTTGGCACTATCTCCACGATGCAGGGAGAAGTCCATGAGCTGAACTCTCTTTACATAAACACCAATAGGGGATAAGTCAGTACTCTTGAAATCGGTATGTCACCTTATTTCAACATCAAACTAAAGCTTGATGTGAAAGTTCAGTCAGAGCTGAATCTGGCTCCACAATTTCTAGTGTTTATTTAACTTAGAAGCCAGCATGATAGTAAAATAACTCAGATATCTCTTTAACCTGGATAGTTTATATCCAAAATTACATTTAACTGTTGGAGGACAGGAAGGAGGGAGAGTCACAGTTTGGACCAGGTTTTATTTGGTGAATTGGGAACTGCCTCTTGGATGCCCGTCCTGGGGAACAAGATCTGGAAAGTGGGGATGAACTCTGGCCTTGGAGGCCAGAGGAGAGGCAGGAGAGGAGCAGGGAGGGAAAAGCATGTCCATACAGAAGGGCAAAGGCACTTGGGATTTCCCCCCAAAATGTATGCTACAGGGCAGGAGGCTCAAATGAGAAAGGCTTGGGCCAAGCTTGGCATGAGGCAGCCTGACCGACCGCCCTGCCCTGGGAGGAGACAGGAATGGCTCCACAGGCGATGCATACTGCCTGCACTGCTCAGCTTCCTCTCCTTCTCCCTCCCTCCATGTCAAAGGACACCACGCATCTCCTCTGCAAGGGATACAGCCCAAAACCCAGGGGTCCAAGATTCAAAACTGTGAGACCGTGTCCCTCGCTGCAGGCTGCAAAACGGGGTCCTGCCGCCGCAGCTGGTGGGATTGAACCCTGCTTCCAGAGAGGCTGCTGAGGGGCCACCTGGGCATGGGGGGCACTGAACACCCCCAGGCGTTCAGCATCTGGCTATCGAGCCACACACAGCCCCCGATGTAAAGGTCGCTGTTATTTTGGATTCATTAATGACTGGGCTGAAGGTTGCTTCAGTAAGGAATTATATCCAAATCATCTCCAATGCAAGGGGGCAGTGAGCAAAATCTCAGCAATTTGCACATTTCCCCTCTGGAACACATAGCTATGCATTTGGATTTTTAAATATCAATTTGCGCGTTATCTGTAACATAAACACACATTTACACACATATGTATATAAATCTCGGGAGACTTTTTTTAAAGCAGGGTAGAAAGTTGTCCCACCCTGAAATGCCTCTCATGGCCAGATGATATTCTCTGCCTTTCTCTGCAGATGTCTCGAGAAGGCGGTGGAGGTTTTGTGCTTGCTCGAGAGCCGGAGCCCCTCGGGAACTGCTGGGGGACTCATGCCCACCTCACGCAGGCTCAGCAGGAGATGGACCTGCCACGGATCAAACTGGGTGAGGTGAGGCCAGGATGACCCCAAGGCAGGAGTGCTGCTGCCTTTTGTACAAAAAATGTGAGGCTGTTATCCAGAAGGTGCTGCAGCTGAAGTACCTGGGTACAATATCAGGGTTGGCACATCTCAAAACTGCCACAGGTCCCAACACAGATCTGCTGTGGGTGGCACAGGCACAACGGCACACTTGGACCAAAACCACTTCCACCCACAAGTTGAATGGTTAGGTTTGTTGGGATGGTGATGAGAATTAAAGGCCTGAAGCTTTTCTCTATCCATTTGCTTGGTCTTGGTTTGCCAGTGCTGAGATCTCCTCCAGGACACTGTGACAAATACCTTGTCTAATGGCTTCCCCTGCAAAGCCAGGATTTTCTGCGTCCTGAAAACAGTCATCGGTGGACGGTCTAGGAGGCAGGCCCAAGTGATTCAAACAGCAAGCAAATGCCAGAAAGGGATGATTTCACTGCGTTATTGAACGCACATTTGACAGATAAGCCTAGCAACAGGGACCCTGTCTGCAGGCTGACTCCCAACAATCAGCTACTGCTATAGCTCCCTGTCATTCGACTGCACTGCTGCAAATGCATGAATAAATAATCTCCCTACAGCATTTGTGCAATAAGCAGTATATTAGCATGCAGCTTTCAAGACGACCTTTATCAAAGGAAACAGCATTTATACTGGAGAAACTTATCTAAAAATAAATGATTATCACTCATGTATACATAGAAATACCAAGGGCAAGATATGACTTTCTATAATGTGAAATGACTCATTTTCCCCCTGAATTTTTAGTGAGTGTTGAAGATATGTACTTCTAAGAGTGAATCACTCCAAATGGCCACTGGGTGACTGGCTGAGTTTGAACTAATCTTGGGGAGGAGAGTTGACGCAAGAGCCGCGGGACTTGGAATGCATCGGCTATTTGCAGGGCAAGGATGGCAGACATTAGCACTCAGTTGTCACTAGTAAATCTCAAATTGCTTTGACAGGTGGCAGATTGTGAGACATGAAAGGCTACAGCTTCCAGGGGAACACTTCTTTTCATGGAAAGTGGGATGAGGCCAAGGGAACAGCCCATATTTCTTCTTTATAGATATGTGCCCGTGTACACACACACACACATACATAGCTGTAAAAAATAAAGCACCTCTGTTATGGATCAGTAAACTAAGTTGAACCCTCATTTATACTTGCTAGCTCAACCCCAAAGTAAGAGCTTAAGCTTTCTGGAAGCGCAGCTGGATTGCCAGCCTCCAGAACAAGCCCAAAAATATTCTGGTGGGTTATCTCCAAACTTTGTAAGCATGAGAGAATTCAACAGCTCTGCAGATATTCATGGGGGAGTGTAAAGGCTCCTCTTGCTGGCTTCAAACCACTCCTGGAACAATCAGTGACCATAATATGATGCCTGAAGTGGTGGGGTTTTTTTCAGTTATCCCAGTGAGGTTTGTCCTCTGTGTCACTCCCACAGATGCATGTCAGCAGGGGCGCTGATTGGCACCCCAGGAGATGGCATAAGCCTTGGGAAGGGGTGGCATCCCCTGTCTTCCTGGACACAGCCAGTCTGGCCAGCATATTAGCTGTGATAGTATCAGGGGAAGAGCTTTCTTCTCTCTTCCCAGTGGCATAGATGGAAATTGAGGGTGGCAGGACTGAGCAGGCACCACTGCAGTGTGCTAACTGGGCACACAACAAATTCCTGACTCACTTAGGAGCGCCTCCCCCAGGGCATGGGCATTACATATACGTAAAAATCAGCTTCATATTGGAAACCTGTCCCGAGGAGGAAAGTGAGAGCGAAGCGAGCCAGCCTTGACTTTACAGATTAGCTCACAGCTTTTCGCAGTCTCCCTTTAAACAGTGATAAGAGCAGCCTGACTGCTGAGGAGAGAAAGGTCCCCAGAAAGCTCTGTCTTCCAAAGGAACTTAGCAGCCTCCATAAGCAATGTAAGTATAACTTGGCGATAACAAATGACAGCCATGCAACACATCACACAGTTAAAATGGGCCAAAGCAGCAGTGCACCAATGCCTCAGAAATGGCTGCACGTACAAACTCATATTCTATGGTCTGCTACGTATAGCTGCTTGCATATAGCCTGGTGCCTCATCTGTGTGTGGGTTCCTTACGCTCAGTGAACTCAGTTGGTGAACGAGGGTCCCACACAGGCTTTACGCTTTGGTAAGGGACTGGCTGATGCAACTGTGCCTTTCATTTTCCACTCCCATGGGAAGCAGCCAACACAGCTTGCCCTGTATTTTGTAGGGATGTTTGTGGAAACGAGTTACACTGGGGTACAAGTTTTGCTGTGGGCTGTAAGAAAAAATTAAAATCAAGTCAACTGATACAAGGCAAATTTGTTATGAAGAAATGTTTCCTCAGAGGACAGAGCTGGCAAGCAGAAGGTCTTTCAGAAAACAGGAGAAACCTCTTTTGACTAACACAGTCTGCCAGAAAGGATGAAATCCTGGAAGGATTTTGAAAATGAGAGGGAAATGTGGATATTTCCAGTACTACCACAGAAATTTTGTGTGACCTTGGGACAGCGGTTTAACTCCCCTTTGAACCGTAACTTCTCCCTTCCTCCAAAGGCAGAGAAATGACCGGAACACCTGCAGTTCCTCCAACTCTATAAGGCATCAGTAAGTCTAACACACGAGACAGGTAGGGATTTTAAGCAGATATTAATTATTTGCTATAAACATTCTTCTCTACTTTGCTAATTCTTCACATACCCATTTGGACGGCTATAAATTTGTTGACGATTATTAAACAAGAGAGGGATGCAGCTGTGCTTCATCCTGTATGCACACTCTTCACACAACAAGGATGGAGTCAGCCCTTGTCCTGCTGCAACGGCTGTGCAGCTGCACAGCCACAGCCAGCTGCTGCTAGGGGAGGGAAAGGGTCGGGATCTCTTAGCCAGCCTCACACAGGAATAAAACAGGAGTGCAAACCACTCAATTTTTTGCTGCCAAGGAGTTATTCAGTTGCACTTCCCAGTCCCACGGTACCTGATGGCCAAACCCACAAAGACACGCCAAACTAACCCTATGAGCCCTTCCAAATATTGATAGATTTTCATTTTACCTTCTTGAGAACAGTCTCAAAAAAACATACGAACTCCTCAAGCAAGCGGAGTCCTCGATAGCTAGTTACTCATGTGGTTTCTAATGAAATTAAGGTTTCTGGGTCCTTTTGGGAAGAATTTAAACTGCCCTGCTCTTACAGTGATGCAGCTTATCTAGAGGGAAAGGTACCGTGTAAAAACACAGACGAGCTGGTTTCAAATCCCACTGCACCCCAGCTCTCCTCTGTGATTTCATATAAACTGGGTAAGCATTAACTACAGTTTCCATTTTCCACCAGAGGCCATTCAAAGGACTATTATACCAATGACTGAGAAGAGCTCATAAACTACACAGCTGAGATCCATAACCATTTGCACAGGTGAGGCAGAAGACTTCAATATAACATGCTGCTTTAACAGAGCACCAGGTTTCCTCTCTTATAACAGGCAATAGCTGATACCTGAAGAACAGGTTCTTGCATGAAGAATTTTTCTAAGTATATTCCATTTTCAGTGGCTGAGATTCTCCTTTGGAGAATAATTAAGTATGCAATATATGGTCTAAGACAGCCAGGAAAGAGACTGAAAATATAGAAAATTGAAAGGAAATTATTTCAAACTGGAGTGGTCTGACTCTGGAAACTAAGTTATAAATGCTTTTGAGAACCTGCATTTATTACTTGCAATAAATAACTTTTCTTCCAAACATGCCTTTGTGTGAGAGACAGATTAGCAGTGCAAGTGGAGCATATTTCTGCTGTGCAGAAGTTACTTATTTTAGAATAATGGACGTCACAAATTGGCCCTGCATAGCAACACTCATTGGAAAAAGATCACAGTTCCACTTAACACAAAAGTGCAATCTTGAAGCCCATTGAAACTGAAGTCTCTTCAGAGGGCAAACACTGAAGTAGCTCCTCGTTTGCGTAAAGCTGGACAATTGCTCTACTTCCATACACAAAAAATTGCTTAGATATCTGCTATGCATGGGGAAAGGCTCATTAATCACATTACAGCAAGTGAACATCCCAAGGTTAAATCCTGATGCTGTGGAGTACTTCAGTGTTTTATAAAGCCATCTAAACAGGATTTATATCTGCAAATCTTCACGGTGCGGTAAAGATTTGGAGCTTACCTTTAAACTCGAGGCACTTCTTTTTCCCTGTAAGAAGAGCACGGTTCTGAAAAACAAATTTAGATACATAAGGTCTGATTCTCCACTACATTATACCTGTTTTACAGCTGTGTCACTGCACTGAAAATCAACGGAGTGGTACCAGTTAAAAAAAAAACAACGTAATGATGAGAACTAGCCCAGGCTCTTCAAAAGGCTGTTCATGCAGCCATTCTCTCAGGTTTTCTTCAAGTCCATTTTGCTAGCTGCTATGTGGCAGGAGGATGTAGGAAAAAAAGGCCATGAGATGGCAAACCCTTCCATCCTTGTTTGCTTGCTTTATGGCATTCCTGTCTTTCTGCCTTTGCATCATAACTCTGCTTTCCTTCAAGGAAAAGAAAACAATGAGACCTAGATTTATCCTCACGAAGAGAGCTGCCTTTCCTTACAGGCTTTTTTTTAATGTGAGAAGCAATTACACCTGAATTTGTTCCAGTGCTTCTTACTGCCTGGGCGGATGGCTGGGAGCACGGGCTGTAAGCCAGCGTAGCTCTAAATGGGATCAAGGGAACAGTGCTGATTTACACCCACAGAGGATCTGTCTCATAAGGTTTGCTTTCAGGCATGTTATTTCACTTCTGGAGTCTCCACTGGCAGACACTAAAGTTTCCCCTCAGAAGTTGGTCAAAACTGCTCAAAATTTTGCAGACCGCTTCAATGTCACCTTGAAATCGCTTGTGAGCAGAAAAGGGGCAGCTCCTCTGCTTGTCACCGGTCACATGTGCCCGCTGCCTCCCACCCAGCCCACACCAGCTCTCACCCACACTCCTCCAGGATGCCCCGCATGGGACCGGATCCAGCCTCACGACCCGGTCCCAGACAGAGCTTGCTGATAAGGCACACGTGCTGGGGTTTCTCCTCATTTATCATACCAAAAGCTGCTTTTATGTGGCTGGGGCCCAGATGCAGGAAGTCTGAGTTGGTGTTTAAATTTGCTATGGACTCCCTGCATGAGATTAGGGAAGACAGTTGAGCCCTCTTTGTCTCAGTTATCCATCTCTGATGCTGACAGCGCGGCTTGTCCTCTCATCCACCCTCTGTCTGATGCATCAGCTTTTGAGGACAGAGGGATTTTCTTGTGGCCCCCCGGTAGGATCTGCCCCATCCCACTTCACTGCCTGAAACACTGTTCAGAGCTTAAAAAGCAAAGGTGGGTTGCACACCTGTGCCTGCATTCGCTTTCTCCGAGCAGACACTTTCCAGAGTTTGGGTATAATGAGGCCACGTGGCAGAAGAGTAGGCTGGGTGCTGGGGCTCTGCTCAGTGTCGACAAGCCAAGCTGCTGGCTGCGGAGGAGGTTGGCACAAGACAGCTGGCAGCAAGGAATTATCCAAGTCAGGGGAGCATCCGAGTGAAAGAAGGTGTGTATGAGCACAAATTTTCTTAAAAGAGCGGGGCCACACCTGGGGCCATGGCTCTGGAGAACTGAGAAGGGAAAGGAGATAGGACGACTGAGCAAAATCCTGGGGAAGCATCAAGAGCCATGGAGGCACAGAGCAGCGCAACACACCGGCTTGAATCTTTCACACCTCTCTGATTTAGCCAGAAAATGTTATTCTTCTTAAGCACTTTGTGTCACATGGCTGCAGTGTTCTTTCACCCAGGACAAAGCACTCTAAACACAGATTTGCCACCTCCTGGACGCGTGGCCCCACAGCTGGGGCTGTGGCCATGCTGGAGACAGCCCTGGGGACAGGGGAGCTGGGATCTCTTCGCAGCAGGGTGGCTCTCTGATCACATCTCCAACAGGCACTGCTGCAGCTGCAATGTGTATGTGTGACTTGCAGAGCTAAATCACCCTTCATTAGATTAACAACTGATTCAAAGGCCACGCAGCTGTCACATCATCCGTCCCATTCCAGGGGTCAGACTGTTTTAATTTTAGCAGCCCCACATACCTTCGGGGCTACTTACAAGGTTAGAAAGAGGGGGTTTCCAAGTGAAAGCCATGGGCAGCCAGACCCACCCAGAGCTTCTTCATTCTGGAGATGACGCAGCTAACTGGACATCAGCAACTGGAAGACACAGAGAGCTCCATGAGGTGGCTGTGAGTCATCTGCCTGCGTTTCTGAGTTGGTATTCCTTTGTCTGGAGGTAAAAGCAAAGTGCCATGACTCCCAGTAAATTGACAAAGCACAAAGATGAACTGCAGGTATTCAGCCAGTGACAAAGTAATGAATGAGGTAGGGAGGAAACTCTGCCTGGAGGACTATTCTCTTAATCCGCAGATGGATGAATTACTACTCCGGACAATATGCACACATTGTCCACTGACAATAGGGTGGGCTTGACATTTTCTGCTTTGTCCAATAAAGCATGAGATTCAGCACTAGGTTGTGGTGGGGTGGGGCCAGATAAAGGAACGAGGTGAGTAAGTGACATACCAGGAATAAAGCAAGGTAAAAAGTTAGCTTTGTCGGTGGCATAGCGAGAAGGAAACACAGGTAAACACAGCTTACCTGTTTCTAATTCAGACACTTCCTTCCTTCACGTATGAAGAAGCAGCCAGAGAAGTGAGTTTACCCACCTCCATCCTTTCCAGCTCCCACCAAACTACACTGTATTATATTTAGTTGAACCGCCAGCTCCAGCACTGACCTTTAAAGCACTATACAATCCTTTGTAAGCCCCCTGTAAATAGAAGAGCCTTCTATCCTAAGGACAGGCAGCTGGAGACACCTAGGCTATGTCCATAACAGTGTATCAGACATGTACAGGTCTGTCCTCTGGCACTAAGGCCAGCCAGCATGAGACACTTCACTTCCAGGCTATTGAACCTTCTTATCTGCCAAAACAAGCCAATTTAATCTCAAATGTCTACCAAGAATGGTCTCCAAGCCATGCCTGGGAAACATCTGAAGAACCACAGACGTGCATGCTTTGGACACCCTAACAACTTAACAGTATAGATGTTTCAGTCTTAATGTCTGGGAATGTGCCCTGGCACCATTTAATTAAGTAGCTGAGAAGTAGCTTGAGGTGCTGAAGTACTGCAGCTCCAGCTAAAACCAGGGAACGGTTTCAGGCAGCCACCCTTCTGTGGTTCAAGCTGTGCACCAGCATTGGAGGCAACAAGACAAAACAGCTTTCTAAAGCCTCTTTGTTGTGATTGACTCACTCAAGTAACAGAAGATGTGTCAATATCATTGCCCCAGAGCATGACCTGGATATCTCTTATCTCCTACTAGAGAATGATGAAGGAGTGAAACATCCTTTCTCTCATGCCCATTGCACGGTAGTTTCCACACAAAGGAAACCTGAGTGCACAAGCTGAGCTAGACCCATGCCACAGCTTGTGGAAATGTAGACGCAGCTGCACTGATCCAGAAGAAGAACCAGGAAATGTCTTTTTAAGAGCTCTACCTCTCCTCACATCTGCCTAAAAGCTCTACCTCTCCTCTGCCTTTTGCCCCAGTTTTCTGGACAGTTGTCTTCTGTGGCTAGGTTATGGAATCAACCCTGAGCTTAATTGCACAAATGACAGCATGCAACTTGTTAATTAACGACAGACATGTCAGTCTGCTTGCATGGAGCTGCACACATGCCGTGCATTTTTAACATCGCTTAGTAAACAGTGGCGATGAATCGTGATAAAGAATGCCAAATGTTGAGCACTGATATGATGCCCAGACAGGTTTGAGTGCCTTTTGCAGACAAGGGAGAGGGTGAGCTCCTTTTCTTTGCCATCACAATAACCCAGCAGTCTCATTAGAATCGTATCTGCAAGATCTCGGAACTAAGCAGGATGTCCTGTTCATAAATCAAATCCCAGCAGACCTCTCCCTCGACAGGCTTTTCCCTTCCTGGACTGGACTTTCTGGAAACTTAACGTTTAAGATTCTAATCCTGCAAACATTTGTACAAATGTTTTCCTACCTAGAGTCCCCATTATTGAAGTTAAATCTATGCACAAATGTTGGCAAGGACGGGCCTGTACTTAGGAAGAGATTTTGTAATGCTTCTTTTCAGCAAGTTACCTATTTCTAAACAAGTATCTGTATTTTTCCACATGACCTCATAACTCTGGGGCAAAAAGAGAACCGTATACGCCCACCGAGTGACATTATAATCAGTTGCCTTAGCAGCCTTGCCCTACACCAGATTTGGGATGTGCCCTATGGAGCACCTCAGATATTGCTCAAGTCTGTTGCACTGCTATCCCTATTATTTAGGCATTAATAGCTGATGGGGAGGGTATTTCCTGAGAGTCATCTGGAGAAAATGAGGTCTCTGCCTTAGGCCCATAATTCAGCAAAGAATGTACCGCCAGGAAGTAAGTCCCACCCTGTCCCCCTGCTGGGCCCACTGCTGTTACAGCGAGCCAGCAAGTGTCTGCTTGGTTTGGGGTTTTCAGGTGTAAAAAATATGTCAGACCTACATTTGTGTTTTCTTCACTGAGCTGCTTCTCAGGTTTCCAGAGTGACTGGTGATTCCGGAGACTACAGAACGCTGCTCCACTTCTGATGGGAAATTTTGCCCCAAAAGGTTAACGAATTGTGGGATGTCAGGCTGCAAAAGGGGAGATATACAATATATGCAATATACAATAGACAAGATACACAATCAATATATGATTGCTGTCACGTGTCATGTATTGATTGCTGCGGCTTTCACAGGACGCATAGGAAGGCTTCACAAGCAGCAGGGGCCCGCACTCTGCATTTGAAAAATCTCTGCTTTATGTAGGGACAAATTTACTGATCCAACTACACACTCAGAGCCACTGCTCCGAGCCATAAGCTGCCATCCATAAGATGGGTTTATGGCTATACTGAATTCCCGGAAAGCTGCACAGCAATCACAGCACACAGAGGAATCTGCCGCAATTATTTTATACCAGTGTTTCTTTGGCTGATGTGTTCTTTGCTTTTCATAGAACCTTTTCTTGCTTAAAGTTGTTAGGACAGGAGGACTTATTCTTCTCAGCAGTTATATATATACACATACATACATGTGCATATACAGATATAGGTATATATTTTCTTTTTTCCTAATAGAGAAATCCAAAAATCTACCACAGGGATTTTAAAACGCTTGAATTCAAATCTGGGAAAATGCCAGTACTGGATATGCCGGAGAAAGTTTAGTTAGCTTTATTAATGTGAACTGTGAGAAAGAGAAAATATTTTTTCAGATCTGTATCTGTATCTTTGTACAACTACAAAGACTGTAGCACAGCTCTGGCAGCCTGCAGAACTCATTGCCCCAGGACAGCAATGTGTTCACAGGCTGGGTAGGATTGATGTGGAGTATTTTGAGCCACGGGATATTCTCTAAAAGTTACCTGTTGCTGCTGCAAATTAGCACACTTCTCCTAACTTTACCAGACAGCTGCTGCCATCAGCTGAGCTTTTAGCTGCAAAGGATCCTGGGGACAGAGGAACACCAGGACTAACAGACTATGGTTTCACAATACAAAGCCAACAGTAGCACCACTGGCTCAGGCAATTAACATTGCCCTCTCTTCTTGTTCCTTGTGTTATCCTTTCACACTACCAACACCATTCTCTGTGGGGCCAAGTTTGAACTGGCTTAGGGAATGGATCCAGCAGAAAAGTAATTAAAAAAAAACCACAACAAAGAATCCTCAGGTTTTGACCCAGCTCGGGGGTCCCACCACCAAATCCTGGCCAAAGGCAGGCGGGCAACACGACAGAAGTCAGGTGAGCCCCAGGACGAGGCAAAGGTGAAGAGCTGAGAGCATCCACTGCTGAAGCCAGCAGTGCTGCCAAAGACACGGAAGTGCGAAAGCACACCCTGGCTGAGCTCCCCTGGCCCTCCATGAACACGGAAACTGTACATGATGCCTCTCCTGAATGCCCTTCCAGCCTACAACTGCCTGTGTTTCAGGGATTTCCTGAGCCAGCTGTGGTGTCTCTAACCCTTCTGGTGATGCTCAGTGGATTTTCCTCCACAAAGTTGTCTAACCTCCTCCTGGATCCATACAAGCTTCCTTAGTATCTACAATACCCCCGTAAGAGAGCGAGCTGCTCCAACACCAGGTCATGGGATGGGACCACACCACAGTGTGATGGAGGAGGGCCCAGGCACGGAGCATGTGCTTCCCAGCATGCACGTGTCTCAACAAGGCCCTGCTGAGGGCAATGTGGCACAGACCATGGGTCAGACTGACCCCTCGCATCGGGCACGATGGTGGGGGTTGTTATGCGGCAGAACAAACGCTGCAGTGCCTGCTCCTGCCAGAGCACAAGGTAGTGGCCAAGGAAGGCGTGGTGAAGGCCAAGGGGCCAGCTCATACTTCAGAGTACAGATCAGAGCAAACAAGGGGGCTCAGGAAGAAGTCTCCCATCCCTTTCCTCCTCCTAAGAAACATATCTATTCCACAGACTTTCAGCATTTTCCTTGAGAGCATCTGGTGGTGTTCCCTGCTGGAGACAGGATTCTGTCTTACAGGTTGTGATTTTGCCCAATACAGCTGCCACTGTCTTTGCACAGTCCCCACCACAGTAGAAACAACCTGTCTGCAGAAGACGCAGTTCTTGCTATTTCTTCAGTGCTGATCAACTGCACATTTTGGGTGGGAATGTCTGGATTACTGCTGATGTGAGTTATGGCAGAGTGTCAGGTCATTAAGCATCCAGAAGGTTTTGACATCTTGCACCTGCCACTTGGACAGCAAATCCTGGCTTTCATATTCCCACTGGACAAAACTTTAAGCCCTTTACAGAAGCTGAATTTTCAAAGACACCAAATCCTCTAGCATGACAAAACTGATAGCATTTCTGTATTCACTTTAGTTTGCGTCTCTTTCTTTGAACCTATATCCCAGCACGGCTGAAACTCTGGATGTACAAATCAATCGAAACTGAGTCACTGGGCTTGATAAAAGCAAACAGACGTCATCATAACGGGAGTGAAGCCCCACTTCAAGCCTCTACCACCCTGCTGAGTTACAAGATTAATTAAAGGAATGTATAAAACTGTAATGAATGAAGCAACCATTAAACATGTTGCTAATATTTAAAGAAACCTGGCCAAAAAGGAAAACTAGATAGCAGACTAATGTTTACATTGTAAAATGTAAATTTACAGTGCTAACTTTCTCCAGAATGAACAAACAAATACTTTAAGTGAGCAAAAAAGAATTTGCATACTTTCAGCAAACGTTGACATCTTCTTACACTGGGGAAATTCTTGTCATGCTTAACCTAAGTGTGACACAATACCTTCTAATAATTATCCATTACTGAAGCTTATCTGGGCTTGCTGATAGCCTGGTGTTCCTGTAGCACATAACGAAATGTGTATTTCACTCCATTTATCTTGGACATCAAGTGTATTTAATCCACCCATCGCCTTAGGAGGCCCACTTGCCTGTATACTCAGCATAAACCAAGAAACACTTGGGTGCTTTGAATGACTCACTTGGGGCTAGAGTCAGTCTTTGGAGACCTGACACATCTATCAGCTCAGATGCCTAAAGTCAGGCAGGGTGAGTATTTACTAAATACCCATCTCAGGAGCTGAGGCTTTGGTTTCCCACTTACAGTTTCACCAATGGGAAAGTCACTGTAAGTGAATTCCCACAAATCTTGCAAAAATTACCCAGAAAGAAGTCAGGGTTTCTTTTAAATCTGTGAATCTGTGCTGCCCCACAAGCAGATGCTCCACTAGTGCTGGAGCGCGTATCCTGTGCTGAGAGTAGGGGAGAGGAAGGGTACATGGTGACAGAGAGGACAAAGCCTCTTATTTGGGGAATAATAACACAATACCACGCCCTGCTTTCATGCACCCAGGGAAAAGCAGAAGAGGTCTTCTCTTAAGACCACCTTCACGGACCATTAAGAGTGTGCCAGTACCCCCAGCTCCTTTCATGGTGGGGATACCCTGCCTTTTTGGAATGGACCAATATGGGCCACAGGAGAAGGTTTTACTGGCAAAATCATGCTGTGCACTGAAACAGTGGTGACACCACTATTCTGACCTTCAGAGATCCTCTTCAGGGCAGCTGGAAGACCACCTAAAGACTGCTTTTTTCTATATATCAGTGGCCACAAAATACTTGGGGCAAACAGCCAGGGAGATGATGATGTTCCAGCAGTGGTTGGGCTGGGTGGCCTCTCCCCATCACACCACATGCCAAATGCACCCCATAAGGCAGAGTTACTGTGGGGACACAGGAGGGCAGGGGCTTACGGTCCCCTCACCCACATTCCTCTTGTTCCCCCAATCTAATCCATAGCAAACTGAGTATCTGTGTCATTTTACTGATTTTCCCATCCTAATGCCCATTTGTGGCCATGGGTTCAGGTTTGCCTCCACAAGCAAAACACTGGCAAACTTGGAAGGTGGTTTTAAGTGTAGTTATTGATGGAAAAGACTTGATTCACGTGATAAAGGTTTCCACCTGTTTCTGCCTTTTGTTGTTCAGAGAGCACTTACATCAGGTGACATTAGTGGGCCTGTGTCTTTTCTACTGATGTGGAGAAGGGATAATGTTTCCCACTCACCCCAATTCCTTTTACTGGGAATAGCCGCTAAAAAGTATTATTTATCCTCGGACCAAACCCCACTGAAGCTCTTTAGTTGTGCCTTGAGTTCTGGTCTGTAGTCCCAGAATTTAAGGATATCGGTGAATGAGTCAAACAACAGATGCATGGGGAACAATGAGGAGCATAGGGAACAAAGTAGAGACGATAAACAGCCATGTTATACTCTTCTCACTTCCAACAGATCCATATTTTCAGGCCACAGAATGCATGCTGTCTCTAGACATAAGGATAACTGCTCTTCAGGAGCTACTTTGTGTGTTAAACAAATATGACATTTACAGATTGTTTTCTCTCACTATTTATTTGTTATGTCCTGAGCTAATGACCTTAAAAATTGCTCTCTCTGATGGCATTAGTGTGAGATGATTTCCAAAAAGCATGAAATTGCAATAAACTGTCAAGTTTGCACAGGTGCATTAGAGATTAAGAGATCAGCCACAGAGCCATTAAGATCTATGGCAAAATGCCCAATGGGACCAAGATCAAACCTTCGGAGTGTTTTTAAAAATGTCATCATTAGTAGAGTGATGCCTTGCCTGGCAATCCCAGGAGGTCAACGTAATGCTGGATTTTAACCGTACGCTTCTGCAGTACTCCTCTGAGATGGCAGCTGCTGGAATTTCCTATTCATCTCAAAATAGATTAAGCAAATATTAATTCTGCTGGAGCAAAGATCAGTAGAACTTCTGCACTGAGATGTTCGTATATACTACAGAAGCTTTCAAATTCTTCCTAACCTGCAGGAAGAGGGCATCTTACAGGTGCAAGAAGCATGTTTGCACTCATCGGACAGGGACATATTTTTACCTACTATGAAAAAGTCTACAGAACCAGCTCCTGTGAAAAATCATACCAGCCATCTGGGCAGTTTTATGATCAGTAACTGTCTTCTCTTCAGTCACATAATTTTCATTCTTACCCCACTACCTTTCCACACGGAAGGACTCTGGCCTGGGAAACTGCTAGCCAGTGTGGCCAAGGGCAAAGGTTATGTCCTGAGCTGCCTGTCTGCACAGAGAAGGTGCGGAAAGATATCAATCAGTGTTCAAAATCTCCCACTACTTTCCCTGATCTTCTCCTAGAAGGACAGACAAGTTTCCTTTTAACTGCCTGGGAAAGAGCTTTAGAGCACCTCAGCCCAAAGAGCCACAAAATAACGCTCCAGGCATACACGGGCAAACGCAGAAACATTGGTACTGCAGGAACACAGGCAGAGATTTGTGTAGCAGTGCTCACACATGGGGTTGACTCCACATACATGATAGGTAAGGAACAGAGCATTTGTAATGGTTTAAGAATGCCTTTCAGTGCTTCTCATCTGAAAAATTACATCATCAATGCTGAGATTACATTTTGCTTCAGTCCTCTACTGGCAAACTCCCATTTCTGTGCTTTTGTACTGTTGCTTTTGCTCTGTATTGTAAGTCTTACCCCACAAAGGAAAACAAAGAGAGAAAGAATAAAAATGAATCCAACCTTTTTTTAAACTTTTCATATTGCTTTTCTCAAGAGAAAACCCGGGACGTTCAGGGAAACCCATACCCCGTATCATACTGTTGAGCACATACTTTCAGTTAGCTTTTCAAATATTTTTGTAAGATAGGAAAGTCAAGCAGGAGGCGGGAAATGACTAGATCTGAGGGAACACATGCTTAGCAAGCTGAGTCACCCCTGAATCCAGCCAGCTGCCTGCAGACAGCTCCTCTGCTGCTCAACTGCGAATTAGTTCTGGCCTTGTGCAGAAAATCTGTTAAACTATACATAATAGGTGCTGCTTCTGCAATACTGTTGCTGATGTTGTCCTTGTCCCCTCCCTCCGTGGCGCAGGCACCTGAAGCCCTGCAGTTGATAGCATTATCTGCATGATACCGAAGGTGCTTTCCGCATGCCCATTCACTCACGTCCCGATCAGACAAGCATCAGGTCTAGTACTGCTGACAAGAGACAGCTATATCCCAGCCACTACAGCAGTTTTCAGCCTTTTTCAATACAAAGGCCCATACACGTTTTCTAGTGCTTAACGCCCAGGAGAGGAAAGAGGGCAGGACAGAGGAAGGTGCCTATCTTTGTGAAAAGGAGTGAAAAGGGCAAGAAATGGAAAAAGCTTCCTATTGTCAGTCACAGACACCTAGGAGACCTTCTGCCCTGTCCCTGTTGTTGCATCCTTGGCCTTGGCTGCTATTCTGAATTCAAGGACAGTGAGATTTTCAAAGTGAAAAAACAAAGTGTCCCCTGCAGGGCAGAGGAAGAAAGGGAACCACAGCGAGCCCTTGGGAGAGGGTCAGAATAAACAGAAAGCCACAGCACCTATCTGTCTGCCTCCCTTCCTCTCTCTGCAGGTTGTGGCCACGGCGCAGACAGAAGGCAGCACCCTGCCGCAGCTGGGCAGCTCCTGGTGCCCTGGCTCGGTTCCTCAAGACAGACCAGGGAACTTTACATAGCACTCTGGGCACTGCTGCTGTTTTCCCTTCTCAATTCTGCTTTATCCCCTGCAGCAATCCCAGGCTCACTGCTGATGCAGAGAAGCTAAAGTATCAGCCTGCTTGGTTAAGACAGGATTTGCAGCCCCTCGGGGATAGCATCACTGCAGCTACCCTGCTGTCAGCTTCTTAGATACACCGTCCAAAGCTACCAGCAGGCTCAGCGGTATGGGGAGGTTACTCTAAGACCTTGTGAAACGAAGGAAGGAATTTTTTGAGAACTGACAGGGAGATAGGGGCTGCAGGGACAGCACTAACATACTGTGCTTGGCTGAAGGCCTGGGAGATGTGCTGATCCACAGCCAGAACAATGCCATAGACCCAACCAGCTTCTCCAGGCTCCCGATAGCAGCAGGAAAAAAACACATGGGACATTTTCCAGTTTCCAAGACACACTCCAAGACTTAGGTTGCCCACTCCCTAACTGTATCTTTTACTTTCCAAGGAAGTCGAGCTCTTCAAGAATGAACAGATTCAATACTCAAAAAGCATCCTGCCCTGACCCCCCCAGGGGAGTGAAGGGAGCCAGGCCCGGCTGTGCTGCGGCATGAACAAGTGCACACATGGGCCTCCTCAAAGCCTGGCCCACGAACAGCAGCACACCGGTGCCGTGGGCAATGCAGCCACAGACGGTGGTTTCTGCTTCTGGGAGACGAGCTCCCCAGGGAACAGACCTACCTCTTTGCCCTGCCCCAAAGGAGAAGCTTTCGTTGGCGAGCTGCTTCTTCCTTCCCTACTCTTTAATTTCCTTTCTCACTTCCTCCATAAACAGAATCTCCTTCTTTCTACGTCACTGTGCTTCAGGGTTGAATCCTTGGAAGCAAGTTTATTTTTCTCTTCCCCTTGGTGCCAGAATGCCCTTTGTCCTTTTGTCTTCCCTCAAAGTATCCAGACAGCATTGCTTCATCCTCATTTAGGATCTTAAGATCCTCATTTAGGATCTTAGCAGTCGTCTATCTGGAGGGGCAGAGGAGCACAGGGCTGGAATACTTTTCCCTCCCATAACCTACGGTGGTGACAGCAGGAACACCAGTTTTAGCCCGCCCTGCAATATAGGAGCTGCTCCATTTGGCACCCGCATCCTGCTTTCACAGCATGAGCCCAAGAGAGCTCACGCTGCCCAAATCCAGACTGCTGTGTGTAAGCTGACAGGCAGGAGCAGCATGCCCAGGGCCTTCTTTGCCACTGAGTTCTCTGTAACCTGGCAGGAGCAGCACCTCCTGGGCTGGAAAGGACTCGTAGGACTTTGCAAAGACGGGTCCTCTTAGCATCTTGCATGGGTCTCACTCGTTACCCATGGGTGGACTATCAGGTCAGCAGAGAGGCCATGTCACAGATACACAACCGAGCCAGGTGCCAGCTGGAGGCTAGGAGCAGCAGCCTGGGTATCCTCAACACCCCAGGCTCCCTCTTCTCCTTCCCTCCACCACCTACTACTTGGACTGTAGTACTAGCCAAGTGAGATGACAGCCCCTTTGTGTCTGCCAGACACTTTAAATACTTATCCCAAAGACTTGTGTAACCCAAATAAAAGTGGTCAGGCTAAGGCAGAAAGGAAGGGAGTGACAAGAAAAGAGAACCAAAGCAGAAATCTAATTTGGAGGACTGAACCCTCCAGCATACTCCTTCTGAAATCAGGAACACTGCAAAAGAAGCTCAGCCCCTCAGCAAATTCGGTCCTTGTGGCTTATCTGGGCACACAGGAGGCCTGAGACTGCACAGGGGACCGAGTCCCTGTCCCCTGAGTCCCAGATGAGCACCCCAGCAGCTATGCCCTACCTCGTTCTGGAGGGCTGCATCTCGGGCCCCAGCAGGAACACGAAGACAGCATCTCCTGGCCACCAGTAGAGCAGAAGCTGTACGATCTTGTGCCCGAAGAAACTGAAAAGCATGTCTAAGAAACTAATTTAGTAGCAGCAGAGAACTTCAACAGAAATGCTCAGTTTGTGTAGTAAAGTTTTATTTTTTGTGAAATTATAGCAGTGCTTTAGAAACATTTTCCAGTCCTTTCCTCTGTGCTACTCTTGTGACAGTCTTATCAGTGAGAAGGCTGCCAGTGGGCCACCCCCTGCTGTAGACAGCCTATACAGTAGAAACTACCTATCACTACGGAACACTCCATTATAATTAAAAATTAATGGCAAATGCACTTTCTCCCTTTCTCCACCCTGAAAAATGTGTATCATTCTGGGGCCAAAGGCTTGTGGGATACCAAGCCCTTTCTGTTACAGGCTCAGTACACCGCTCAGAAGCTGCCTCCTCTGTAGCAGCTTCCACATCAGTTTCACTGTGCTCTCGTGCTTGTAATCTGCCCTTGAAGCCTCCCCTCTCCCTAGGCCACTTACCAGCAGCACTATTGTTTTTAGCAGTTCAGCTTTTCAGCTGACTTTAAGATCCCTGGAGGCAGTCTCTTTTTTTCTGACTGTGTTCCAGGTTGCCATCGGTTCTTATGAAACGACTCCCACACCTTTTGGTCCCTTGCCATTTACAGCCAAGAGGGTACCTCCTTTCCCTTGGCTTCCTTACCCGAGATCTGTCTGCTGCTAGATTAGCTGCCTGGGCACTGGAGACACTGGCTATGTCTGACAAGCAATCTCTGAAGGTTTCCGGGGCAGTATTACACACTGTCAGCATTGTTAAAGCTGAATAGCTCGGCGACGGATCAGGGCTGCGCAGGACATTGCTAGAGAGGCTTCCTGAAGGGGCTTCCTTACTGGAACGAGGGTGACTCACTCCTACTCAGCTACTCTTGTTTCAGAGAGATTAAGCTTCTGCTGCGACAGGATAGTAATGAAAATCACTCTGAAGGAATAAACACTTACTGGAATAAAATGAAGAGAAAGGATACATTCGGGAAGAGCATCAATTGCTGTCTGTACCTTCTTGCTGCTGAACAACTGCCGAGTGCATGAAGAGCTCTGCACTTCTCTGTGTCAGGTACAGGATGAAAAGTCCACTGCATTTTCCAAAATGCAGCTGCACCCAGCCAAGCTGTGAAATGCAAAAAACAATCACAAGAGCACACGTATTTCTGTATATGCATGCTGGGGATCTTGCAAGCACTGGGGGAAGCCTACCCATGCAAAGCAGAGGCAACCACCTGCCCATCTGCCACACGGGTGGTATGACTACGGGCACATTACACATTACAGATCCTCCAGAAGCCCTCTGTTTTCCCTGTGAGCAGCTCTGCCATCACACCTCCAGTGCTAGCAAGATCTGCTGGGGCGTGCAGGGCAGATGCAGGGAGGCCAGCAGGAGAGCCTTTGCTCATCAGCACTTGAGTTTACAGTGTCTGTCTGCCCTTCAGCTTGGCCACCCTGTCCTCCACCCCAGGTTCATGAGTGGGAACATTCTGCGTAATGCTAGTGCCACTTTCTGGCACAGGCAAGGCCTTGGTGCTTTCAGCCACCCCCCCAAAGTAAGGTGTCTCAGGAAACTCAAAACTCATTCAGGATTACATGTGCCAGTGCCCCCGACCTGGGCAGAAACACACCTGCCCCATTCCTGGGAGAAGAGCCCGGAGCATTGCTCAAATAACTGATAACTTTTTGATGCAGGTGGTGGAGGAACCGACAAGGAGAAGTGTGCTGCTAGACCTTGTGCTGACAAACAAAGAAAGATTAGTTAGGGATGTGAAGGTTGAGAGTAGCCTTGGCTGCAGCGACCATGAGATGGTGGAGTTCACGATCCTGCATGGAAGAAGCAGGGTAAAAAGTAGAATTACAACCCTAGACTTCAGGAGAGATGACTTTGGCCTCTTCAAAGACCTACTTGGAGGAATCCCATGGGGTAAGGCTCTAGAAGGAAGGGGGGTGCAAGGCAGCTGGTTAATATTCAAGCACCACTTCCTCCAAGCTCAAGATGGGTGCATCCCTATGAGTAAGAAATCAGGCAAAGGAGGCAGGAGACCTGCATGGATGAGCAAGGAGCTTCTGGAAAATCTCAAATGGAAGAAGGAAGTTTATAGAATGTGGAAAAAGGGGCTGGCCACTTGGGAGGAACATTGTCGGAGTATGCACAGATGAAACGAGGAAGGCTAAGGCCCACTTGGAATTAAACCTGGCAAGGGATGTCAAGGACAATAAGAAAGGCTTCTTCAAGTACATCAGTAGCAAAAGGAAGACCAGGGAGAACATGGGCCCGCTGCTGAACGAGGTGGGTGCCCTGGTGATGGAGAATGCAGAGAAGGTGGAGTTACTGAATGCCTTCTTTGCTCCGGTCTTTACTGCTAAGGCTGGCCCTCAGGAACCCCAGACCCTGGAGGTAACAGAGAGAGCCTGAAGAAAGGAAGACTTTCCCTTGGTCAAGAAGGATCGGATTAGAGATTATTTAGGCAAACTCGAAACCCAGAAATGCATAGGCCCTGATGGGATGCAGTCACGAGTGCTGAGGGAGCTTGCAGATGTGGCTAAGCCACTCTCCATCATCTTTGAAAGGTCATGGAGAACAGGAGAGGTGCCTGAGGACTGCAGGAAAGCCAATGATGTCATGCCAGTCTTCAAAAAGGGCGAGAAGGAGAACCCGGGAAATTACAGACCAGTCAGCCTCACCTCCATCCCTGGAAAGGTGATGGAATGACATTCTGGATGTCATCCCTAAGCATGTAGAGGAAAAGACAGTTATTGGGAGTGGTCAGCATGGATTCACCAAGGGGAAATCATGCTTCATCAATCTGACAGTCTTCTGTGATGGCATGACTGGCTGGGTAGATGAAGGGAGAGCAGGGAGAGCAGTGGAGAGCAGTTACCTCAACTTCAGCAAGGTTTTTGATGCTGCCTCTGTAACATCCTCATAGGTAAGCTTAGGAAGCGTGAGTTAGATGAGAGGACTGTGAGGTGGATTGAGAACTGGCTGAATGGCAGAACTCAGAGGGTTGTGATCAGAGTCTAGTTAGAGGCCTGTACCTAGCGGTGTTCCCCAAGGGTGAGTACTGGGTCCAGTCTTGTTCAACATATTCATCAATGACCTGCTACACAAAGTCTACCCTCAGCAAGTTTGCTGATGACACAAAACTGGTGGGAGTGGCTGACACACCAGAAGGCTGTGCCACCATTCAGCGAGACCTGGATAGGTTGGGTGGAGAGGAACCTAATGAAGTTCAAGAAGGGCAAGTGTAGGGTCCTGCACATAGGGAGGAATAACCCCATGCAGCAGTAGAGGTTAGGGGTTGACCTGCTGGAAAACAGCTCTGCAGAGAGGGACCTGGGAGTCTTGGTGGACACCAGGTTGACCATGAGCCAGCAATGTGCCCAGGTGGCCAAGAGGACCAATGGTATCCTGGGGTGCACTAAAAAGCGTGGCCAGCAGGTCGAGGGAGGTTATCTTCCCCTCTACTCTGCCCTGGGGAGGCCACATCTGGAGTACTGTGTCCAGTTCTGGGCTGCCCAGTTCAAGAAAGACAAGGAACTACTGGAGAGTCCAGTGGAGGGCTACAAAGATGATCAAGGCAATGGAGCACCTCTCTTGTGAGGAAAGGCTGAGAGGCCTGGGTCTGTTTAGCCTGGAAAAGAGAAGACCAAGAGGGGATCTCATCAATGTTTATAAATAACTAAAGGGCGGGTGTCAAGAGGATGGGGCCAGACTCTTTTCAGTGGTGCCCAGTGGTAGAACAAGAGGTAACGGGCACAAACTTGAACACAGGAAATTCCACCCCAACATGAGGAAAAACTTCTTTACTTTGAGGGTGACAGAGCACTGGAACAGGCTGCCTAGAGAGGTTGTGGAGTCTCCTTCTCTGGAGATATTCAAAACCCACCTGGATGCGTTCCTGTCCAACCTCCAGTAAGTGAACCTGCTTTGGCAGGGCAGTTGGACTAGATGATCTCCGAAGTTCCCTTCCAGCCCCTACCATTCTGTGATTCTGTGAAATCCCAGGCACGTCTGCCCCCACCCGGCTTGGCTGCCCTGCCCTGCCCCGCCGGTTGCCTCCTCAGAGACTTCGCTCCCTCTTATCACTGGCTCCCAGCCCACTTTCAAGCAGCATGGTCCAGCCACAGGCTGGCATGGTGGCAGGGGTGCCTAGCTGCTGACTGAGGGCTTCCTGGAGCTCCACTGGGCCAATTAAGGCTCATCATAACGCTCTTTCACAGATATTCATGCTGGGGAGGCAAGAGACGCTCGGCTTGAAAAGCTTCAGACAGCTCTCCCATGCACAAAGTTGATGTTTCTTCCTCCCTGATGTTTCTTCTCAGTGCTGTCAACAGCGGCATGGAGGAGCTGCCCTTGGTCCATCAAAGCCAGCTGACGCCCACCCAGCCTGGCCCCAGGGTGCCATTGGCCATGTTTAAAAGCAGCTGAGGAGGCAGATGGAGATGGAGTGAGGCCCAGTGGGTCCATGGAGCCATGCATGCCAACTCCTGGCCGTCATGCTACAGCTCCCTCCTGGCCTGCTGTGGGGCTGAGGCAGCAGGTCAGCTCTGCTCCCCACCAGCAGGTTGGCTCTGTGGAAACCTCCCTTTCAGCAGAAGCTGCCTTCCACCCACCCACGCAAAATCAATCTCTTCCCCATTTATTGCTCCCTTCGTGCCAGGCCAGCGAAGCCCCACGGGGAGCTTGGCAGCCCTGTTGACAGGAACGGCACTGCCTCGCAGGGCTCCAGCCCCCCCTGCCCTCAGCACCCCACTGCTCTGCTGCCCCCTCAGACCTGCTTCAACACCCGTCCCCCATGTTTCTCCTTCCTTGCCATCACCATGGCATCACCTTGTGGATCCCCCACCTCTAATTAAATATTCTGGCACATGCCTCAGAGTACTGACAGAGATCCAGACTCCCATCACGCTGACTTCTCACCCTAGCAGCAGGCCCCGACTCTCCTTGGCCTCCGAATGCCCATCACCCTCTTCCCTGTGCCAGCAGCTCCCAGAAAGCCACAGGCTGGGCAAATGGCAGAAGCCCTCCTGAAGACCTATCCTTGTGCTCCACCGAAAGCCCCAGCGAGCCCCACGAGAGCTGTAAAAATGCCAGGGACCATAGTAGCAAGTCCTCCAGTACAGTTGCATTACGCTGGCAAGCAGCGAGGGGCTGGTTGCATTGACCAGCTCTCGCACATGCCGTGGCTAAGCCAAAGTGCCCTTGAAATTGATTCTGGACACTGCAGATCCCGCTCAGGAGGAAGGGGTGCAGACATAAGAACTGGACTTCTTTTCCTACATCCTCCATTTTCTGTTTTGTGCAAATACAGGGTGACTGCTGCACTTTATTTGACTGTGGTGGCGACACAGCTACAGAAGAAAGGAGGCATTTATCCCTCTGCAGAGAGCTTCGAACACCTCACTTGATTTTCTAACACCCAACCCATTCCTCTGCCTCAGACCCAGGTGGCATGAAAGCCGCTCATGTAGCTCAGTCGGACCTGACCTTTCCCATCCAGCTGGCAGAACCACCCAGGCCGCACGCCATCTTGCCCTTCCCAGCCCCACACCAGCCTTGCCCTCAGCCATTGCCGCCTCTCATGACTGCAGCCCAGCAGCACAGAAAATGAAAAACACATGCACTCAAAAAGACTGAGCACCTGGCATCAGAAGTGCTTTAACTGCAGTCGCGCCCACAGTAAAAATTATAGTCCTATAAATTACATGCGGAACTATAATTTGGTCAAAGTCTTTTTAAGCTTTCCGACCGAGCAAGTTATATGTTGTAAAGGTCATCATAAAGCACTGGAGAAGTTAAAATCTGTATGACCTCAAGAGTTTTCTGATTACTTTTTATCAGCTGTAACTTATAACTCACATATATGAGAAGCAACTGGCAGTTGCAAAAGTTCCTGCATACAAATCAGGAAAATTACCAAGAGAACAAAACAGACATGGCCAGATGCAGCTGCAAATTAGAGGCTATGAAGGGGCAGCCATGCTTTGCATATCCCTTAACTCCTAGTGCATGCATTGGACAGGGATAACAGAGGAAACAGAGGTTCTTTATTCCCCAGTAAAACTCCTTTCTCCTCACCTCCAGCATCTTTGCAGGACTGGAAGCAATAGAGATGAATCATACAACATTTGCAAGACTTGTAAAATCTTATCAATTCTGAAGTCCAATTTGTGCTAATCAGTGCATATCACAAGTGCAAACGTTAACCCAAAGGAGCAGCTAAATGACCGGTGCAACCAGCTGTAATTGAATCATCTGAAAGTTTACTCATGGCCATATGACCAAATCGCCACAGTCTCCCATTCTTCCTCCAACTTACTTCCCTCTCTTAAACAACCATAACGGGATGATGTGCCTTGAACTCTAGTTCACCACCCTTGTCATGAGCTCCTGGGAGCAGGCCAGCGTTGGCATGCAACCAAACACCAGCTTTCCTCAGGAGCTGGGCAGCTGGTTGCCCTTCTCATCCAAGATCTCACAGTCCCCTTCAGAGGTGTCAGGCCACCCATGCTGCCATGCCTGCCACTCGGCACGGGGCACAGAGCCGCCGGGGAAGGTCTGCCTTCACACTGGGCCCTACTTTCTTCTACTGAGGTTTTCCAGTTTCTTTTCAGCCAGCTCATAGTCCAGGCCAAATATCAACCTACGATACCACATGAAGAACTGGTGGGGCAGTACATTACATAGCTAAACTTCTTCAATCACAGGAAATACATTTAGGGGATCCTCATTTATTTTTCCTTTGGATCTAATTGATCACCGGCTTCAAATATGAAAAGCCAGTATTTCTCAGAAGCGTCACTAAACTGATGTCATTTCAGCAGCTCTGTACACAGTATATAAAATAGAAAGGAGTAAAGTTCAATTTTAATTGTGCAGCTGATACTGTGAAGTAAACAGGCACTTTCTTCTAAGTAGGATTTTTAAAACAGATTTTTCATCTTTTGCCACAGCTTAGCATAAGAGTCAAATTCTGCTTTCAGTTATACGGGCATAAATCTGGAGTAACTCCGATAATCTCAAAGGAACACCAAACTCACATTTTCTTCTTCACTGAAACTCTGAAATTGTGCAACAGAGGAAATGGCAACAACAGAGTAACTCCAGACTTTGAACACGGCTAGTGAAACCAGGGCTTTGACTGTGTGAACCATCTTTTCTCCTGCAAGCTAATAATGCAATTAAACAATTACTACACAGAAGAATCCCAAACTTTTCAACAGAATCCAGAAAAAGCAATGTTCTAAAGCAGGTGTTTTCCAAAGCATACGCTGAACTCTTGATTTTAAACCAGTAAAACTTCCTAACAGTCCCCCGTTTCGACTGAAGTGAAACTTCACAGCAAAGTAAAACCAGAAATTTATAATGCATATGTTAACCAGCCTTTAACTGCAGCAGCACCTTATTGTGTCATCTTGTGTTCTGTATATCACCCATTGTTCAACTTTGTAAATAATTCTTTGATACACTCTAAGTTTTTGCAGCACCACCTGTTATTTAGAGACTTTTCTTATTCATAAAATGTCAAAAAATATGTGTTTCAGGGGAGAGGGAAACTCAGAGCACTCACAGTTACTTGACAGCCTAATTTCTGGCACTAGCCACATGAAGACAAATTAAGACTTTAAACACTCTTCTCCTCCGAACAGGGATTTCTCAAGCTTATCAACAAACAAGGTTCTAAAATGCCTCCTGTGAACAGTAGGGTAACCTGAAAACTTGCTCTGTATCTTTTATTGCAAAATAGACACCAAAGGGACCCATCTCACCTAATTTTAGCCATCTATACTAAACAGTCGGCACCTTGTCTCAGCAAGTCACTGGAGCTTCCTCTACAGCCCATGGCATGAGACTCCCACCAATTTTTGCATGGAGAAAGAAACAATAAAGGAGGCATTGATGCCACTGATTGGAGAGTCCAGACCATTAGTTTATGATAGATGCCAAGGTCTGGGAGGATCCCACCGTGACATGTCTAACAGTATGCATGGGGTATAGCAGACGCCTGTATGGAAAGCTGCAGGTTTCACTCCCACAGCAAAAAGATGCCATTAATTGCAACGCAGCCCTAGACCTGTCACGTAGCAGGAGGAGGGGGCTGGTCCCTGGCTCCACCAAATGGAGTACTGGGGAATACAGGAATCTGAAAAACAGCAGAAAAATCTAACAGCTCATAAGGCAATCTGCAACTAGTAATGTCCAAGCTATTTTACTAACATATTTAAGTATAAGAAACTTTAATGAAATTTCAAACGCTCTCAAATGTTAACGGATCAGGCTTATCCCTGGCTTCCATCCACTTGCCTTACTTCAGCACAATTTGGCTCCAGTCACTTTTTTTTTTTTTCCAAACCAAAAAGTATTATGAATGTGCTTCCCTCCGATAACAAGTTCCCCTCAAATGTTTTCTTTTTCTTTTCCATAAACCCAAATAAAGAATCAAAACTATAGCATTAATTGCAAACACCTAGAGAAAGTAAATTTAGGGGAAACATAAAGACTTTATCTTAGAGGCCTGTTTGCCACAGGTTCTCTCTGATGTTTCTGATTATTTACGCTCTCCGGTATTTTTGAAGATAAACTGTGTTTCACAGATGGGGTGACTTTTCCTTATTTATCAGCCTTGCATAATGAAACACTTCGTACAGAAAAAAGACTTTCTGAAGGTCGGTGGATCATTGATGGCTTGATTCTGAAGAAACAGTCCTGGCGAGTTACACCTGAAAATAAAGTCATCTAGGAGACATTTAAAGACTTATCATCAGATCTCAGCAGCTTGTTGGGGAAAAACTGTAGTGTCTCGAATCACCTATTTTAGCATGGCTAGTGCTGACCATGCCAGTGGACACACAATTAAAATGAACAGTCCTGAGTGTTTTGTTTCCCTATTTCATATGGAAATGAGGTACAATTGCATTGCCAGTCCCTCTCATAACGTTGAATCTGTCAGTCAGTTCTCACCAAACTTGACAGAGGGAGAAGACTTCTCAAAGACAATTAAGCTCCCTCAAGCTCCATGACCAGCTAGGGTAACAGCAGAAAACACCTAAATTAAAACCTGCACGAGGGCAAAGCTGGCAGAGTGGCATACACCCTGTTCAGCGGCAACCAACCAACCCATCACCACAGCTTACTAACCTGGCCACAGGCACCCATGTCACCCTCAGCTTGTGCACTCCATGCTGCCCCTTGGGTGGACTTGGTTTCAAGGGGAAGGGCTGAGCAGGACAGGGAAATTTTCAAGAAATACCTTGAATCCACAGGACATGAGGCTTCACCAGCTCTTCTGCTCACAGAACTACTTTTTTTCTTTTCCTGTTATTTACTGACTTCCAAAAGTTTGATGAAAGACCTTCATGAGCAGATACCCATCAAATGGAAAGTGTGTTTCTTAAAATGGAACACTTTTATGAGTTGAAATTCCAGGAAAGTACTGATTATCATTTTGATTCCTTTAGGATTAAACTCTGGGAGGTTTAACTAGGATAGCAAGATAAGAAAACAAATCCAAAGAGAGCATGCTTTACAGAAGATCTAAAGCCTTCCAGAAAACTTCACTTGGCAAGTTCAATGTAGCATTGAATCAGACAGCAGAACCCCATACAACCCTTTCATGTATGAGATCTGTATCTTAATCTTCATTTTAGACAGTCCCAAATCAGACTGCTACTGTTTGTAGTATTTCAGCCAATTATTTGAAGTAATTTTTAAATTGACTCTGAACATTCATCGTTCTGCAAACAGCCTAATGGGAGATGACCTATACCTCAACTTACACATTTTACAATGGTCTTCCTCTAAAACTGTCTGTCAATCACAATATTTAAATCCTATGAAGTTTACTTCTTGTTTTCTGTTTGTTTGGATTAGAAGTCCACATATTATTTTGATAATATGCTGGGTTCATAGCTGAGGTACCAAAAGTATGGAAAAAGCTGCTACCACAGCATTGCATTTCACACTTGCTACTCCCTTGAATAGCATCACCTAATGTCCTGGTTTGAGGTAAAAGAGAGCTGATTTACTGTTCAGTATTCTGCTTTTTAGCTGAACCTCTTCTAGCTAACTGAACCCTCTGAAATTAATGGCATATTTTTAAGACTGTAGTCCACTCCCAGACTGATAAAACCTGTTTATTTATAATTTATGCCAAGGCATGGTATGCAGAGAGGCTCTTGCTTATATTTATTGCTGTAACACCCAAGGCAGCTAACTGTTACTTGCCCCGTTGGAGGCTCGGAAGCAGAAAAGCGTAGAGGGCTCTCACCTGTGGGGAAGAGCGGACAGGACAGGTGATCCAAAACTGACCAGCAGGGTACTCCACACCATCTGCCTCATGCTTGGTGTAAAAGCTCAGGGATCAAAGGGTCAGCCCTCTTTCTTCAATGGCCAGCATCCAAGGAGGATTCTGTCTGTTCGTCAGCCTTTGATCCTGATCCCTGCATTCCTGACTCCAGTTCCTGAATCCAGTTCCCATCTGTTGCTGTGTCCAGTCTGGGACTTTCCCTGTGCCTGACGGTGATGTGATCGTCATCCTGGGAGCTTGATACAGTTTTGTATATAGTGCACAGATTTCAAATTTTTATTATTGTATTCATATTTTCATTAAAGTAGTTTAGGGTTTTTTTTTCCTAAACTCGTAAGTCTTTTTCTCTCTGTCCCTCCTCTTGTTGGAGAGAGAGAGTTGGGGAGAGCATCTGTCCTTGTTTCAGTGGCCAGTCCAGCCCAAACCACGATACCCAACTGGCTGTGTTTCTGCCATCACAGAAATGGATACTATTTTTTTCTAAAAAATATGTAAATTATACGAATACAAAGCATGCAAATGTTTGCATTTATCACTGAGGTAAGCCTCAGTACACAGACACTCTAACTAACACCCCAGCTGTGAGGGAATGCAATGATGCTTACGACAGAGAAGTTGTTCATTTTAGCCTCTTCAGCGCACAACTAGGTACCACAGAGTAATTAATTTCCTTTTTTCAGGGCTCTTGAAAAAACAATGGCTCAGCTTCTAGCATGCCTGACAGCCACAGACCAGGTCGACTTGCAGTTTGAGTGAACCTGAATGCGAATTTTGAAAGTAGAATCCATTGCACACTACAGCATTTAAGTTTTCTTTTATTAGAATAGAAAAAGAAACGTGAGAACTAACTGCAATAAAACTGTAACATGGGATGCATTCTGACACAGGAAAGTTATGAAAAGCAACAAAGTTTTCCTCACAGTACAATAATTCTTAAGGATGGACCAACAGGATTATTTACCACTGCAATAAACTATGTGTTATCAACAAATAAGATGACTACTTTGCTCCCTATATAAGGTAAATAGACAACATAACCTGAGTCATTTTGGAAACCCATTATCAACAAAATCCTGCTCAAAGAAATTAAGTCTGCCCTATCTCTACCAGATCACCTAAGATTGTATTTGGGCAGCTAAAACCCGACACGTTTTCCCAAGTATTATTTTTTTATTCGGGTTACCTAATTTCTGGAAAGGATTTTGTCAGAGGAACTTAGGCAGAGTTTTTTTCAGTCAAGCCCATCTCCAACAACACTCGCAGCATAAAAATATAGGAAAGAAATAAGCAGTTGGTGTCAAAGAGCTCTTCTATGCTTCATACTCAAGTATTTTAAGATCTTCAAGTAGTTCTTTTGCAAGTGCTTGCAGATCTGCATTGCGGCTCTTTGACAGTGCAATGATACGCTGAAATGGCAAAGTATCACGCATCTCAGAGGCTGATTTGGATAATACTTCTGGCTCCAGAATCACAGACTGGAGGAGCCGCAGAGCATGAAGACAAACTTCTGTATCCGGGTCTAAAAGCGGGGGAGGAAAAAATCCAGTGCTTATTAGAAGCGAGTCCAAAAAAGTAGCATCAAAGCTCTACAGTGCCATTCCTCAGGACCCACCAGGCAGACAGGGAATAACTGAAGTTTCGCAATTCACAACTGCCATTTGGCGCTGGCTGGCTGGCTCTAGAAAGAACCTGAAAACACCACCTTTGCCCTCCTCAGCAGCTTGTGCTCAGCAGTGTTTGGGAGGGAGAGATAACCAGGAACACCTCCTGTTTTTCAAATGTTGAAAACACTGTTAAGTCAGGGAATTTATCAACTTGAATTTATCCAGTCAGTAGTGAAGATGTACTGGTGGATGCAATCCAATTTAAGAGCAGAACAAGCTATATCCCATGACTATTCAGATTTAAAAAACAAACAGACCAACTAATCAAATCTGCAGTAAGTCAGTAAATCACTAGGCTTTTCTTTAATTTCTTTTTATACAGGCCTTCAGATTTCTTCAAAGCTCAATAAAATATTAATCTTTATAAAACTTTCTGGCAACCACGTATCAACCTTCCAAGTGTTTAATTCAGTTTACACGAAATTGAAATGGGTACTGAAGCTAAGCACTGCTGCTTAGGAATGCGTCAGAGAAATGTAGCGAAGACCTTTGACTGAGTTAAGCCAGGAAGACATATAACAACTCTACTGTTAAGAACACAGGATGCATTTTTAATTACTGAAACATTAGGAGCATTATATTTTAATCGTTCACAACAGTCCGTTTGCATTTGGTTGTTTACAGCTTTATCAAAAGCATCTGGTATAAAGTCCCATTTTTGCACTTCTCTATTCTGCATATTCCAAATGAAAATGTATAATATATTTTTATGGTTGAAGTAGTTATTTGTTTCACGTGCCATGCATTTTTAATGTGCTGGTCACTAGCATACCTAGTCTTCAGCAAGCTTTTGATAAAACGTTTTGCAGAAATGTTGAGAAAAATTAATTCAGATCACTTTGCGCACAAAATCACCAGAGACCAAAATCTCACTGAAGAAGCATAAATGCAGTGCAGTGATAAACCACACTGTACTGAGTCTGAAGGAATCATTTGGTGGGCTGAGGCAAGTTCGTTCCTTTCTTGGCTTATTTAATACCTAACACTGGTGACCTGAAAAAGGACTAAGGAGAATTATTCATTAAAGCACAAGGGGAAATGTTGAAAACACCCAGGGGAGAAAACAGAATGTGATGGGCAGCGAAGAAGCATGGATTTAAGCACGACTGTCAAGATGGGAATTTTTAAGTAATTCCAACTAGCACATGGCTGAAATACAATATTAAAGATTATGACATCTGATCTATACCCACAAGCCAGGCACTATCTCTCTCTTCCTCCATTTTCCATCATACCTGAGGTATGTAGGTCTTTTCTACCATGCCTTCTTCCCTACCTAAAGTGTAAACCTCTTAAAGGAGTTCTACTTTCTCCCAGGAAACTAGCACAGCAGGGTATAACTTGAAGACACACGAATTGTCTAAAGCCAAATGATAACATGTATTTCCTGATTTTCGGTGCAACTAGAATCTTAGCTGTTGGGCATACTGGACAACTTTAGACATTTAAATTAGCACTAAAAAAAAAATTTATTAGTGCTGCACACCCCATAGAAGTGGCCATACCTATAGCACAGCCACTCCTATTCCTGCTACCTGGGCTGAAGGCTATAAGGAGTCTCTTTCCATCATCATCTCCAGCAGTACCCACCACAGGTGCAATTTTCTGAGTGATGAGCAGTGGTAACTCATGGAGAAATGCTGCAACTCAGCCTCACAGACAGCAAGACTCTATGCACAATTTCTTGGGCTGCAACACTTCAGTGAATCCTTTTGAAAACAAGCTTTGGTTTTCAGATTTATTCTGACCTAATAAAAATATGTCTAAAAGCCTTGAATTCATCCTCCCATTCCTTCCATTTTTGTCTTCATGCCTGTCAGAGGGGTTTTTTTAATTCCTTTTTTTTTTTTCCCCAGATACAATGTTCAAACTCTGCCCATATCACCTGCCCCCTTTCTCTGTACTTAGAATTATTCTACATTTATTCCCCGGAAACAGCAGCAACAAACCAGAGCCCAAATACGTAAGAAGAAAGAAGCTTCTGGTAGTGAAACCTATGTAATTCATTATAGTCTTCCTCTGTGTGACATTACTCCTCCATGAAATAAAGCCATTAATACTTTTAATGGCTTGCAATACTGCTGGGAAGCTTCATATATGTAAGATGTTTTAAATCCCTGAATGAAAAGTGCTTTGTTACTAATACTGTTACAGGCAGTTACTATTATCTGCAAGTGTTTAAAGGCTGTAGAAAGTAAAGAATTGATCAGGGAAGAAGCATTAGCAGGGGAGCTAACAAAATTAGGATCTGTAGGAGATCAGGAAATGATTTCCAGCTTGATGAGCACAAACATTTTCCAGTAAGAGCAAAGAGGTTCTAGGAAGAATCTCCAGCAGCAGCCAGGGAAGCTCAACGGCTTGAGTCACTCAAATGAAGAACAGATTAGGCACTCAGGCATACAGCAAAGGAAGGAAATGATCCTGCACCAGAAGACAACTTAATACGCATTTAACCTCTGATTGCCATTGTTTTGCATGTATTTTGAGATGCTTCAAGTTAAATAAATACATATGCCTTAAAATATACTCCCTTAGGATTACATGCAGTTTTGAGAATACTACTTATTATGGATAATCATGTTTTCTAAGAGGATTTAAAAAAATACCCTAGAAGTCTTCCTCTTGTCTCTCCAATATCATTAGGGACTTTTTCTAAAAACCCTAAGAATACTCAGAAGAAATGTAAGGAATCTTCATTATTCAGCATTATATTTATTTCAATAGCTTCCAGATCTAGTCATTTCTACACAAGCTGAGTAACATTTTGTTTGTACAAGATCAAAAAAATCCTTTAGCTGTAATCAAATCACTGCATCGTACCCTCCCAACAACGAGCACATACATCTCTTCAACTAAAATTTCAAAACTACAATCATTACTCCTGGGGAACCAGTGAAGAAATCAAGCTGCTTGCCTCTGTTGGGGATCACAAGCACAGCGTAAGTCTACCACCATCATAAAATGCTGATGCAATTTTAACAAGGTATTGAAACTGCTGGAGTTTGCTGACGTTCTGCTAGCTGCCAGCACTACCGTTTGATGTCACTGGCTTTCAGTCACTGACAAAAGCAACTGATAACATGGACAGATTTTAGTCACATCTGTCATTAGCACTGTGCTTTCAGATGAACTGTTCCCTACAGCAGAGTTTAAGTAATTGCATTACATCAATGCTAAACAGCTTATCTACAATTGGCTCTGAGTTGTGCGAACTCAATTTACACGTGCCCATACCATTCCCTGGCCACCTGAATTCAAGATTTATTACCAGCAAGCTGTTTACAGCTATGTCTGTGTACAAGAGCAGTATTTCAAAAGCTTCCCACTGCTGTTTTAAATGTCATTCAATTCAATTACTGTCAGACTCTAGCGTGAAGGGGCGACCTGCCATTCCCCCTTTCCTTTTTATGAACCTGTCAGACTACCGGCGTATACAGCTTGCCCAACAGAGAGAGCTAGGGCCACAGCTTGCCCCATGTAAGATCTCTTTGCATCGCCAGTGCTGGCAGAGCTGAGCCAGTATCTGCAGCAGCAGAGTTTTCTGGACATTTTCATAATGCTGATAGGTCTGAAGAGACAAGAAGTGTTGCAATAAAGACACCATGTGGGGAAGGAGCAGGGAGAACACCATGACAGAAAAAAGACTGAATTTTGCTGCTGCAATTCCTACGGATGCAAATGCACTTTCTCTTTGCAACATATTTGCCCCAGCTCCTGTATAACAGCTTGGTTTGCTTCAGTCTCCTCCCTGGCCAGGTGACTGCTCTCACTGTCAGACATGGAGTTCAGCTAACCAGAATTCCCCACTCTCCTACGGACACCTATTTGTCATGCTTTTATCAGGGAAATCCTTGAGAGAGACTCCCAGGGTCCAGACCGAAGCAGCAATTTGGTCCCAATTTGCCTGACGGCTACTGAGTGAACAGGAGCTTGCATAGACATCACTCTGCAGCTGGAAGATTTGTGGGTGAGTTGTTGGATATGTTGTCCAGCTCCCATCAATCCTAGCTTGGGCATCTGAGGATTCCCACAACAGCTACTGAAGGAGAGTAACAATCTAAGAACAAACCAAAGCTTTACAGTGACAGATGCATTTACCAGAAGTAAGGTTTCTTACATGTATTTACAAATGGAGGAACACTGCGCTCCTCAGAAGAACATCAGTTTGCATGAATCTGCTGTTAGGCAAGGCAAGGACCTTGTCAAGAAACTGCCGCTCAGATGGCAAGGACAGCCACACCGCACCCTGCTGGCCCTCCATCTGGGCAAGTGTCATTTGCAGCAGCTGCTTAGCGAGAGCATGGAAAAGGGCAAGTGTTCAGTGGACTTCCCCTGGCCACTCTACCAGCCTCTCAGCTAACTGTGGTTTAGGGACTTTCTGCGTCAGAGCTGACATGTTTGCACTTAAGAAAATGGATATGGTCTTAAAGGGCAAGAAGGGCAACACTCTGTGGAAGATTAGTTTCATAGTCTGAAGAATATGAAACTGTTGAGCACTTGAAAGACTGGTAACTGAGGTTTTGATTTAGGAACCAAAATTTGTTTTAATACAGACATTGGTTTATAAATAGGGGGATACTGTTTGTCCAGGTGTCTTTTGAATAACATACTGCCATGCAAATAACCTGAATTTTCAAAAACTCTCACAGCCATAACCAATTCAAACAGAAAAGCAAGGCATTAGAAACCTTCAGGGTTAGTCACGAAAAGTAAATATTGAAGGTTGTAGGCAGCATTATCAAAATGAGAATGTGCTTCATACAGGCATTTATAATAGAGACCATCATTTGCAAAGAATTTGGATAAACAAGGTTAGATTTCCGTGTGGAACTGTGGTGGAGGAAACTGAAGGGCAAGATCTAAAATTAGTCATACTTCTCATGTTGTCTTTTGTTTAATGAAGTACCTGGAGCAATTTCCCAGCTATAGATGAGAAATGCCACTGACATAGTCTCTGAATTCCACACTTTTTCACGTATGCAAAGAGAGCAACCTTTTTAACTGCATTCAAAGAAAAGAGGGGGAAACCAAAATAAAGATACAGGATAGTAAAAACACCACCACCAGAGAAGAGCCTACCTAGACCCATCTTCTCCAGCACTCATTTGCTGATGATGTTTTGTATCATCAAAAATGAAAAACGTAAATCTAGTCTTTATTAATACCTGAGCTGACTGCGTCTTCTTATTCTTCAGAAGATCCTTGGCAGAGAAAAGTCCCAGTCTATGTCTTTCGGAATTACAGAATGAAAGTCTTATTGCATCTACAGATGTTAAGCACCAGAAAAAATACTGACAGATCTCAGGTGGATTTCTACCCAAAATTATATGACTACTTTTTCTATTGCTGAGTACGGGGCTTCTTTAAATCTGAAAGTTATGCAAAACCCTCAGCCAAGACATCAACACAGGGACAGCAGCTGATGGAGAAAACTAAAGCTGCCTATTTTCTCCAAGATGGGGAACAGCTGCTCTGCAAACAAATGGTGCTCCATAAGAAGAAAACTCTACTGATCTCACAAGCTGCTCCACAGCCAGGAATCTGAGTCATCATTCACGTGTTTTATGCTGGCACCAAGCTGGGAAGGTAGAGGTAGGCATAGCTGATACATAAGCAAAAATACAACAGCTACGTAAGCTATCGGGGGGTACCTTCTTCAGTGATCAGTGTTGCTTATTGAAGGGTGCCCATCTTTTAGACAGTATTTAAAAAGGCAGAAGAAAAAAAAAAAAAGAAAAAATAGCCCACCTCATAAAGTGCTAAAACTACAGAGATCTGCATTACCTTCAAAAAGTGTGTCAAACATTTGTTTTTCTCCTATTACCAGTACAGCCTCCAGCAGAATGAACTATTAAGAATTCTTGATAGCGAGCATGAAGTCATACTGGCTCATCCAAATTTTGCAAAGACAGTAGGACAGATGAACCCAGTTTGCTGTTAACATTCTTACTCCACTAGAAAACTTTATTAGATTTTTCCTCCTTTCTCTTCTTCATGTATTCAATGTCGAGGCATATTTCTGTCTCTTCAAAAAGCCTGCTAGACAGCCCGAATCAAATCCCTCTTTGCTTCAGATACAACATAGCAAAATAGAGAAAATCAAGTTAATTATTTGCTCTCTTCACTTAATGGAAAGGACATTCTTTTTCAGAGGATGTGAAGACTGGGCAGAGACTGAGAATTCAGAGAAGGAATTCAAGGGATTCATCAGCTGCGTACAAGCTAGTGGGAGAAAAATGGCCTTGATGTATACGCTGAGGTCACAGACACTTGTAGATTGATGATGGAAAAGCAAACAGGATGATTCTCTGAAAATAAAAAAAAAGTCAGAGGATGATTTCTGGGGCCTCTCTTAGTGGGAATGCTGATAAAAGCTTACAAAACTGTGGAAAGCTGAATCATCTCATAAGCCTTAATCAAAACACTCTTTGAAGAAGCTTCCTGCAGGAAGGCAGCATATACAGGATACCCTGCCAGCGGAGCGTAGCACTCTCCTCTCTTGCATGGAAAAAAATGTTAAGACCTTATGCTGTAGCAGCTCCAGGTGTTTATAAGCTGAATCACGGCTAGCAGAAGTTGAAGATACTGGCCACGGAAACAGAAGAGCAAGACTGGGAGGAAGCTACTGAGTTTTGCAAGTAGGAACATTTAGAAATAGATTAAATGTAGAGAAAACTACAGAAATCTCATATAAAATGATGGGAACAAGATCAGGTCTTGGATATGACCTCTCATCTGATATACAAACTAGTCAGCCCTCTCCCTTGACAGTAAGGAGAATTCCTCCAAAGTCAGAAATCTGAACCAGCAGATGTAGTTTTATCTGAGAATCTTTGTCCTTTGCTGTAACTGAAGAACTTTATTATCAAGAAGTGAAGGAATTAGCCATGCCTGTTCTTCCTTCTACAACTCAGTCACACACAATTAACACTTTCAAATGCAGAGTAGCACACCTTTCCATTTCTTATTTCCATTAGCAACTACAAATTAATTATAACTGTGCCCCATTTCATCCTCTCACATGACCTAGGAGCATTCTTCAAACAGACTGACATTTAGAAACTCATACTTAGGTGTTTTGAGGGTGTTTTGGGTTTTGTGGTGTTTTTTTGGGGTTTGTTTTTTTTTCTAGAACAACAGCTTATGTATATATTAGCCAAACAAAGTAAGAGGAAAATTTGGACAACACGTTAAATTTCTAAGCACAGCAGAACAAAGGACCACGTATTCAGAGTTGTCCGAGAACACAATTTTTCTCAAACTACATTTAAAAAAAACCCTACAAAAACGGTGTTTTCCAACAGTCTTACAAGGATTACTTAATTTGCTGAAATCTCAGAAGAGAGAGCCTATGGCACTGCAAAGCAGGAAATTATTTGGTGAAAAGCACAAGTACCTACATTTTCTGTAAAATAGTTGAGGGAACTATGAGCAATACAAGTAGCTTCCAGTTTCCCAGGCAAAATCAAAGCTTCTCCAAAATTTCAATATCAAATTACTTCCTTGAAAATCAGATGCAACCTCTCTCACTTCAGTTGCTGTTAGCATTTACTAGCTGTATTTTAGCAGGGTTTTGAATAGCAGCACAGAGTGCTGGGATGACTAACCTCCCCAGTCCTATGAACTGCATACCAAAATCTTCTCACAGACAAGCCACAAAAACTTCAGAAAGCCAAGACAGAGCAACTCTAGGAGCAGCTGATAGGCAGGACAGTGTCATGGCTCTGTCCTTACTGCTGACTGTATCTTACAAGCTGTGCACACAGCTGCCAGCCAAGTCCAACACGCACTGGCAACGTCAATCTCTGCTGGCTCCTACGCAGGGATTTGAAGCCTCTGAAAGAGCAGAACCTTGATGTCGCTCATGTACCTGACAGTGGCAACAGAAATCCTTGATGGCCTTGAAGACCTGTGCTGGCCCAAAGGCAAAGCTGTGAATAGTACTCAAGCCCTGCAAGACCTAACCCTATTAGGATACAAGGCCTCTCTTCAGTTGTAGACAGGGTCACTTTTGTCATAGGTGAGTGTGGTTACAGAGGCTGGCTTCTTTCCCAAAAACGTGTCAGAAAACAGATACATTTTCTTTTGTTAAATAGTAGTGAACTGATACATAGTTTCCCCTCAGGATTTATTTTAAAGTTGGGATGTGAAAATAAAGGTGGCTTTTTAAAATCTATTTCATCAAATCTCCCCATTCCCTATTGTTAATTCTACCATCCAGAAATTTTATATTAATGGAATATTACATACAGTGCCAAAAATGTTGCGGGAAATGCATATCATCTCCCTCTAGCTATTTGCCCTTTTTGTTTACTTTCAATCTGTTGATTGAAACATACTCAGGTTACAGACATAAATTTCTGTTTTGTTATTTGCAACACCCATTGCCAGTCTACAATCCCCAAAGTCACAATTTACAAGGTTCTTAGAGCAACTTACCATTCAATAGCCACCAAAGCAAAGGAATAAAACCTGGATTTTCACTGATGTACTTCAAGCCTTTCAAGTTGATACTCACGTTGTAAAGTGACATTAGCATTAGCCTAGAATTGAAAGAAAAGAAGATCATAGAATCACAGAATGGTTTGGGTTGGAAGGGACCTTGAAGATCATCTAGTTCCAACCCCCCTGCCATGGGCAGGGACACCTCCCACTAGACCAGGTTGCTCAAAGCCCCATCCAGCGTGGCCTTGAACACCTCCAGGGATGGGGCAGTCACCACTTCTCTGGGAAACCTGTTCCACTGTCTCACCACCCTCACAGTAAAGAATTTCTTCCTAATATCAAATCTAAATCCATCCTCTTTCAGTTTGAAGCCATTACCCCTTGTCCTATCACTACACTCCCCGATAAAGAATCCCTCCCCATCTTTCCTGTAGGCCCCTTTTAGGTACTGGAAGGCCACTAATATGATAGATGACAACACAGAAGAAATTACGTCCTGTGATTTCTTTGCACATTTTAGCACTTTCTGCTATTTATGCCAAGCATGTCCTGATGCAGAAGCCTATTCTAATAATTTATATTCTCATAAAAGAGACAAGTCTCAAATGATATATAAGCAATGCTGTGCAAAACCGTGTTTCTACTGTTAAATCACTTATTTCACACACATGTAAAAATATCCCATGCAAGAGTAAGAAATTCTCATCAAAATCCATGAGATTCATTACATGAGACGTGCAAAACCAGGACTTGGCTTTACGTGACCACACAACCTATAAAAGAGAACTTTTGTGGTGACGATCCCCACTGGGCAGTCGATCACCTCAAATAAGCTGTTTGCCCTGACAAATAAAAGGGCCACTAGGAAACACAGAAAGCAAGACTGTATACTGAGTACTGGAAACATCAAAGGAAGTCTCTGCTCCATCAGTTGTGCAACACCGGCCTTTCTGTACACTGGCCCTCCAGTCAGCTGAAACACAGACACATTGCTTATGCCACCCTCTTTCACATATCCTCCTCTTTCTCCTGCAAACGGGAACAGATGCAATATACACAGCAAACACCAATGTAGTCTCTCTCTGCTGGCAGAGGAAGTTACCGTGCCTACAGAAGCATTTGGAAGAAGGGGACGGGCCTGAAGGAGGGAAAAGGAAGGTATTAATAGCCCCAGCTCAGCTTAGCACACTCTCTCCTAAGCGAGACTCATCCCTTCTGCTATGGGTGCAAGGCAGAGGACCGGCTTGCTCTGCTTGTTCTCCAGCCCCTCGCAGTCAGGCAGGGCCATACAATCTGGGCCATTGAGGGAGACTCTGCTGTGAAAAAAAATGACTGCATGTCTCTTAAAACGTCATCGTAGACTTTCCTCTTTACTCTGCCTTCAGGAAGCCAGATTGATTATGTTCAATGTACATGTGGAAATTGTTGGGTTTTTTTTTTTTTTTTTTTAAGTCAATAACCCTGGAATTCAATTTGGCTGTAAACTGTGCTCTTGTCTTAGCGCAGATCAACACCAGGATATCACAGGCCAAATGGTGATCTCACCCACACCTCTTCAAAACTGTTTTCAAATAACTTTTGGGCCCACTCAAAGCCATATTTTTATTTTTTTTTTCAGAAGGTGATTTCTTTAGGTCTTTTATTATGGTCGTTTATGTTGAAGGAGGACAGAACTCATATCCTGTCTTCCAGGTAACAGAGAAGGTCTATGGCCTTGCAGCTAGAAAACATTTCCTTAATTGAGCATTGGAAAAAAACCTAAGATGACATCTCTGACAAACCGAAACCAACACTGTCCCTTGCATGTCAGTGTGTAAACAACAAAATAAAAATACACATAGTAAGTACATGTTCATTTCAGCCACATTTTCAAAAGCTTCCAAACTCAGGATTTCCTAGTTTATCAGCCTCCTAAAATAAAATTCATTAGTCATTTTGGGGCTGCATAGATCACAGGTTATAAATTAAACCAAAGTCTCAACTTTTCAATGGAGAGAAAAACAGGTAGGCTGGAGAAGGCTCTGCATTTTAAAAGGACTTCTCTAGCCTGCCGATCCCACTGGCTTCTCCCACAGCGTCTCACGCTGAAGTTACTGCAAACATGAAAAGCTTCAGTATTGTCAGTAACTTGCAAAATCTGACACCCATCAGGGAAAGAGGGTTTGACTACAGGTACCCCCTCAGCCTTAGCCATGACAGAGCTGAGGTAATGCTTTAAGGTACGGGAAGCTGCATGCAGAAATGGCAGCTTTGTCTCTTTATGCAGATAAAGTGCCTGGGTCAAAATTTACTTTTAGCTGCTTTCAAGTGTCAGCCAAGTATGGTAACCTGGGGATCAAAATGAGTCTCCCTCTCCAAAGCTATCCAGAACAATCGCTATTACTCAATGCAGAGCATTTCATTGGGATTAAATCTTCTACAGTTTCTGCTGAACTAAGTTCTGCTTTCAAACATTTGATGTTCTTACGCCGCCTTCCACATTGCTGATACAAGTTTTTATGGGTTTGGTGGATAAAACTCTTCTTCAGCAAAGCAGAGTCTCAGTGTGCTTAATGCAAATTATTTCAATTTCCCTCTAACTTGCAGTAGGAATGGGACCTGATACTGAAAAGCAGAAAACATCCAGAAGAAAAGCCCACTGACATTAACAAGCCAAACTAATGCTCTGCCTCTTACAAAATCAGATCACTGGTGTACTATGAACTTCGACACAAGAGGTCCCTGATGTGTCTGGAAAAAGAGAGTCAAAAGGTGTCTTACAAACAAATTCTTTCACCCTTCTAGCAACGTTCTCCTGTCCTGCCTTTCATTGCAGATCATCTTTACAGCTGTGGAGCACCTCTGAGTAGAGGGCATTAATGTACTTTATGATGTGCTATGATGAATGCAATTACTTCTTTTTTTTCTTTTCAAAGATGGTAACATGCAAGTCAATTTTCTGGACAATGAAAAGAGAAGATAAACGAGCAGGGCTCCCATAACATTTATGAAACGTCATCATACTCACTCACAGTGGGGTGCTGGGTTGCATACAAAACGACGACAGAGAAACAGGAACAGGCTGGAATGTTCTCATCCATTCTAGGGCCAGCTTGGCAACTGCTGTCTCACACGACTGCAATAAACCCATGTGTCACTGCACTGCCACCATTTCCAAACCAAACGGAAATAATGTAATTCCGAATGGACTTCACACCTCACATCCTATTCTCAAATGAGCTATCATGGCTTAAGCTACTATGCCACCAGCAGACTTTCAGACACAGTCTCCTTGCATACCTTCAGAAATCAGGAAAGGGAAGTAATCCATTGCAGGCTAAGATGAGTTGTAAAAGGCATAACTTACATTATGCCCTACACCATCGTGAGTTGGATCACCTAGGCTCGTAAGCAGTAGGAAGAAGAAACAGTAGACTACTAAATTTGCTGCATCAGTGGCTACCGACAAGCAGTGAGGGGTGCTGTGGAACTGCAAGTGCAGCTTGTAAAGCCCATATGCCTCTTTTCATACAGCCTCTGCAGCTCTTACTTGGCTTCCAAAATCCAAGCCCAAAGGCCCAGAATGAAAATGATCAATAAAACAGTATCTTCTAATGGAAAGTGTTAACATTTCTTGACAATGCCTTTCATCCTTAATCTGTTTGACATTTGCAGTTAGAAATAAAGTGACGTAAAAAGATACTGCTATGTTTGTATTTTTATTTCACTTGTTTGCTTTGTGCAGACAAAAGGGACTGGTGGTGGTGATCCAGGAAAGTGCTGTGGTTTTGGAGTCTCAGAAGAAGATATAACCCACCCCACAAGCCAACGTAGTAGCATATTATTACTAATTAAACACACTCAGGTGAGCATAACATCAAAGCATTTCCAAGCCCTTTATACCACCTTAACCTCTAGTACTTACACATTCTAATAAGTATTTTTTGCAGTAATTACTGCAAAAGTGCTTATTGAAGCAAACCTGACACACACAATTACTGAGTAAACAATACTTTCTGATTATTTTTTTTTAATGCAGAGGGCTTTTTAATTCAGCACTTCATAGTCTTCCTATTTAAGCAAGCCAAATTTAATTAACATCTTATACTACTAGATCTGACAATGCTTTCTTTAAAATCTAGACCTAAAAGCACAGCTAAAGCCCCTTCTTGCCTGCTTAATACATGAGATAAGTACACAAAATGTACTAATAAGTACTAAAGTACACATATTTACTGGCTACTTTCAACTGCAAAGTTGAAGATTCCTAACAATTTAATTATAGCTATGAACAACTGTGTAAACGTTTATTGACTGCCTAACAATTACAAATGTTGAACAAACCCTATACCAATAAGAAGAAAACCTAGTCTTTCACACCACTGCTATTTCACAAAGGCAAAGACACCCATGAGATTTCAGTCCCAGCACTCATGTAGATGCCTTGGATATATTTATTACGTATTCATGGACTACAATGGATATTGTAGCAGTGCTGGAATAAATGATAGCTTTTCCCTGTAAATTTTTTATTTATATACCAGTACAAGTAAAACATAGGATTGCTAGAATAGAAAAGGAAAAAGAAGTCCTCTCTTTATCAGCTTGCTTTGATTGATACTGTGTGTAGAATTAGACCTGGTTTCCCCTGATTTGTCACACAGTAAAGAAAAGTATTTTAAAAATAAAAGCTAGAAAAGAATTGTAAAAATCTCAAAACTGAGCAAAACACAAACATATCCTCAAAAATAAAAAGCCAATTTTTTTCTTTAACTGATTAAATTTTACATTGATGACGTCCTTTTATGTAATACCATGGTGATGTTTTGAGAAAAACACATCGCATTTCCAAAATAACGTACAGACATTTTGATGTGTGTGTAAATATTATTTATAATCACAGAATTGTCTGGGTTGGATGGGACCTTTAAGATCATCGAGTCCAACCATCAACCTAACACCGCTAAAACACACCACTAACCCAACTAGGCACCACGTTTACATGTCTTTTAAATACCTCCTGGGATGGTGACTCCACCACTTCCCTGGGCAGCCTGTGCCAATGCTTGATAACCTTTTCGGTGAAGAATTTTTTCCCCAATAGCCATCCTAAACCTCCCCTGGTACAACCCGAGGCCGTTTCCTCTTATCCTATTGCTTGTTACTTGGGAAAAGAGACCGACCCCCACCTCACTACAACCTCCTTTCAGGCAGCTGCAGAAACTGATAAGGCCTCAGCCTCCTTTTCTCCAGGCTAAACAACCCCAGTTCCCTCAGCTGCTCCTCATAAGACTTGTGCTCCAGACCCCTCACCAGCTTTGTTGCCCTTCTCTGGACACTCTCCAGAATGTCCATGTCTTTCTTGTCATGAGGGCCCCAAACTGAACACAGTATTCAAGGTGCGGCCTCACCAGTGCTGAGTACAGGGGGACAATCACTTCCCTAGTCCTGCTGGCCACACTATTCCTGATACAGGCCAGGATGCTGTTGGCCTTCTTGGCCACCTGGACACACAGCTGCCTCATACTAAGCCAGCTATCCACCAACACCCCCAGGTCCTTTCCTATCCTGCCAGGCAGCTTTCCAGCCACTCTTCCCAAGGCCTGTAGCACCACATGGGGCTGTTGTGACCCAGGCGCAGCACCCGGCACTTGGCCTTGTTGAATCTCATACTACTGGCCTCAGCACATCAATCCAGCCTGTCCAGATCCCTCTGTAGAGTCATGTAATGACTCCAGAGTCTGCATATACATAACTTTGAAATTTCACTACAATTTCTGTTAACAATCATATCCATCTCACAATTGTCTTTCATTTTGTACCGCCTTATGTTCCTTGTGGTAGGGAGAAAAGGGAATTCTTCTGATAAACTATCAACATTTTCATAAGCAGATGTAAGATTAACAAGCAGCTTAAAAACTTCACATGCAGAGAACAATTTAAAAAACAAACAGACCAACCCAACCCCAAAACCCTTCCTTGCTGGGCTGGGAGAGCGGCAAATCCCCCAAAAGGACAGGAAAGATATCCAGTGTTAGTAACGGGTTTTAAGAACTGAACAGTGACAAGACATGCAGGGAGCTCATAGACAAAAAGGAAACCTGACCACAGACATGAAAGACAAACACAGGGGAAACATTTTGCACTAAAACATTTGAGCAAATTAGAACCCCTTGTTCCATGACAAGGCCATGAAGAAATCTCTGTTCTGGCATTTGTTCTAATGTCATAATACAGCAATTTTTTTATCAAATGGAAAGCTCAAAGGAAGAAAAAAAAAGTTGGTTCTGTGGAACATCAGAAAACATTACCACAGCACTGAATTCAAGCTATTGTAACATATGCTTAACATTTCTCACTGATCAAATACCTTGTGCAACCTCTTTTTTCAGGCTTCACTCAATTTGTTAACCTAAGAGGCTGGCCCCTGCTGGATCCCTACCCACTTCATGGGATTGTTTCATGTGTATTTTATCAGTATTGCTGTATGGCAGCCAAGTTTACATCACCATGTGTAATTCTTCTGCAAAGCAGGCAGATTTTGAAATATAATTAAAAAAAAAACCCAAAACATCAATTCAAAAGAAAGGCCCTCAAATCCAATTACATTGTCCAATTACATTAATACAATCTGAAATGATCAAAAATAATCTATCTGGACCCAAAGACACACATTTGCTTGAAATTCAGAGTGTATGTTTGTGTGCATGTGTTTAGGAACACCTTCCTCTCCCTCCTCCTCTCAAAATAGTCCTCTTTTGTTTTTTTTTCTTCCTGTACAGATTTTGAAACAGTATAGGTCCTCTTTTTTTTTTTTTGTTATATACAGGAAGGCAAAAATTACATTTTCATTCTTAAGTTTTCATTCTTAAGATTCTCAGAGAAATCTTTTAGTTGGGGCTTTACAACACCACCACCACCCACCCACCCCCATTCCAATAGTTAATTACCCTGTTTTGAGTGCTGACCTTCAAGCCCAACACCTGGGAAACACAGTAAATAACTGATATCAAAGCATCTAACCACTATCTACAGCACAGACTATTCAGCTTCCCCCTCGCTACCCGATGGGGAAAGGCAAGCATCTTCAGAGGGCAACTCATTCCCCCTAACACGGGCTGAGAGCACAATCATCTGACAGCACCACCTTCTTCCACTGAGTGTGGGAAGGAGCCCAGACAGCAGACACTTGACATCTAGCTTTCTGATAGCTAAGGTTAGGCAAGATAAAACCCATGCAGAGTTAAGACCAAGCCTGATTTCATGCCTATCACGTACAACCTGCCTAAATGCGTGCATGGACACAGTCAAGTTACTGTGGCTGACAGGGTTGCTGTTTGTCAGCTGAGCTGTGACAGCTGGCTTGGGTATGAATCCTTTTTGTGTGTGTGTGTGTGTGTGCGTGCACGCACATTTGCATGTCTCATTTATGAAAAAAAAACACAACACTGGCTTAAGCCATCTTCATGAACAAATTATCCAGGTGTACGGGGTAAGTGCCCACAGCTTAGCCAGTGAGCAAGTACTCGTTAAGCCACAGTAATTTTCTTGGTCAAGGCCATATATCCTCAACTTGTAACAGCTCTGAGAAAAAGGCAAAGACGATAGTCTATTTAATCTCCCTATTAGCTGGAAATTACAACTGTTCCAGCATCTGAACTGTGTAACATGGCCTTTTCTTTACAACGCTGTATCACAAGATCCCTTTACAGGCATTACCTTTTACAAACAGAAGTGCTTGGTGCTTCTGGCTACTAAGTTGCATAAACTAATTGAACTTTTGCTCTTAGCTCACTTTCTTCACTACGCAGATGTAGCGTTTTAGAGTCTTCATACTGGAAGGGAATAAATATGAGTCCACATTTCCCACATCCTCTGTTTTAAAACTTGACCTGACACCTTCCTTATCTGACCCTCAACTCACGAGGTAGAAGAGTGCATCCCTGCTCATCTCTACAATATTATGGTGCTTAAGAGACTTCCAAAGACACAAAACCTGGATGAAGCGAGCCTTGTAGCCAAACCCAATATATCTGCAAGGAATGCTACTGTGAAATAAATTTCCAAAAATTATATTTCCTCTCCAGGAAAGGAGAGGAAATGGGAGAGTGAGAAAACTACTGGCATCACTGTGACCTATACTGCAAGATAATGCATTTCATTTGAAAGAAAAAAAAAAAGTCATCATACACTTTAAATTTGGTACAGAATCCTGGCTTCATGTCTCCCAGGAGGTGCATCATAGTGTCCAGTAATTCACGACTTGAACTAACCAAGAACTCACGGCCACATGCCAGCGCAGCCACATCTGTGAGAGAACACAAAACATCAGAATAAAAATCATGTTTCCAAGAGTTTATGCTAATTATCAAGACCACTAAAAAGATATGTCAGCTGTGAAGAATGAACTATGGCATCTAAATAAACTTCAAACTATATTCATCTACAGCACATTATACTGGTCAGACTCCTTCATAATTCTACTTTGGTAATTAAAATGTTTATTCAGAGTGGCCAGTACCCTAATAGTAACACAGTGAATTATGAAACAAAAGGTTGGATTCATCCACAAATAATGTGGGACTGCAGCAGAGCTGACCATTATAGGTCCCACTTCAAAGAAAAGAGATTGCGTATTGTTTGACAATCACTCAATCCAATACACCTGGCACGTTACACAACCAAAACTCTCGTGGCCATCTACTCAAAAGCTCCTTTCCTACCTCTCTGCAAGAGCTCCGTTATTCATGCACAAACCAAAAGGCAAAAATATTTCCAAAGACTACTGCTCTAAAGCAGGCCTTCCTTTAGTATTGTCCCTTACACTCGCCCCATGCTTTAGGGCATCCTTATGCACAAGAAGTATCTTCCAGCAAACCGAGCTTCTTTGTACTGTGCATCTGGCCCAGACTCCTCCAAAAGCATGAAGCATGGTGTACGTAGCTAGTGACAGAAGCTGGTTCCCTGGCCTCCCATACAGGGCAAGTTTGGGAATCCGCTGCATGATACAGTTACTCCACTTCATGCAGCCTCAGGTTCTCTCTCCTAAGCATGTACATCATGATGCCTTTTTTAACCTCAGAATAAGCAGAGGTACTATGGACACAGCATATAATTAAAGACTTATTGCAATGTTTGTGCACACTGGACTGCATTAAGACTGCACTGAGAACTTCTGTTCTGGTGTTTTCTAACTTCTGAATACTTGGCACTTCACGACCACCTCCTTAGTGTTCTTTTAATACCGCTTTCTAGTGTAATACTACTTACAGCATAACTAGGACGATTAAATTTCTACATCGTTCATCTGACTTTATCCTTTATCACATGAGTTTCAGCAACCTCCTTTCCCAAATTACAGAGACAAAGAGAGAAATCATGGTAGTATCAGCTCCACTAGCAAAATTTAATCAGCTTCAGTGAAGCAAGATTTCATCCCCACACCCTGATTCTTCCTCAGGCAGAACCCCACCCCCCTTAAACACTTTCTTTGTTCAGAGTTCACTTTTGTTATGCTTTTTATGTTTTTTTTTCAATGAAGTAATTGGAGAGAACTGGATTCTGCCTTGGTACAGTGGCATAATGCATCACGTATTGTTTTTTATTACAATCTTTAATAGCACCACACCACCTAAAATCACATATTCAAAAAAGCTGTTAATGCAAGATTCACTTAGTTGTATAAATACCTACTGTTTCATCTATCTTGCGACATGTTATTGTCATTTTGACAGTTGCACAGTTCACAAACATACAGATGACATATCAACCCCATTTCTCACACCCTTCCAAGCCAAGGGCAGCATACTAAGATAGACCTGTGGCTTTCTACTTACTTTCTGACCCTAATAAGAAACATTTAGTATAGAAGTCAGGTTTATTACCTTTTACTTCTCTTAGCACTATGGACTCAGGACAGTGAAGGTGGGGTCCACCTGACAGCAACAAAATTCTAAAGCAGTTTCAAAATTCTAAGCACATACCTTAAGATGGGGCTGATCTATACGCATCATCTGCAACTCAAACATCTTGAAGATGTTAGCATTACTTGTGATTCAGAAAGTAAATTGCTTGACATTTACAAACTAAGATGAGCACACAAGACTAGTAGAATGGTCCTTGCTTTACTCCAGATTGAACAGACATGTTTGGGAACTTCAGAACTCATTGGCTCTTACCTGTCTAATCCTTAACTGTGTCACAGATAGTACAATGCCTTACAGAAGTGCCAATGACAAAATCTGCTAGAACTTTTTAAGACTAGGAAGTCACCCAAGATATCAACATTGACTAAATACCTGACTTTGAAAAGCTGTATTTACTGCAGCACATACAGGGCAATACAGAAATTCCCAGTACACATGGAACGCTATTCTGAGACAACATTAACTTACTTGTTACAATCCCTGCCAAAGCTAATACAAACTGATTTTCATCAGAATCCAAATCCTGCTGTTTCATGTCTTCACTCAACGATTTCACAAAGCTCTCCATGGTCTGTGCAGTGATTGTGAAAAACTTCACTGCTTTACTCTGCAAGCACGGAGAAGAAAAAAAAGATTATACACACTACAGCAACCACAATTATTAGATGCTACAGTAAAACCGGACAATCCTCAAAATTACTAAAACATCCAGTTACTTCAAAAAAACAACAGAAAAGAGCAGGTATGCACTAAGTGACATGTTTGATTCCCCTAATATTTGAAACCATTACCTCAGAAGAAAAGGGGAAACTACTCAATGCTACATTTCTTTATAAAACTAAACCATTGCGTATTTACCTCCTAAACCCACAATAATATGTATCAAACAGCAGAATGAAAGCTTATTTTCAAAAGTGAGGATATTATCTCTTTGCTTTGCAATAGCTATACAAGGTGTTTCACATTTACCTGGGCTACTACAGCAGCTTTTGTCAAAACCCTACCCAGCTGAAGACTGGAGAGCAGCCTGACATAGTGACTTGCCATGAATTTCCTAAGAAAACCAATGAAATAGCCAGAAAAAAAGCAGAATTCAATTGGATCCTAAGAGAATTCATTAATTGCACAATACAGGATGAAGAACAACGGGCGAGGTAGAAGCTTTTTAGAAAAGGAAACTTGAGGTCTCTCCTGGGTCACAGATTGAATTTAAGTCAGCAATGTCACTTGAGAAAGACAATCATCACGCCAGAGCATACAAATAGGAGTACAGCCCGTAATCGTGTTATGCAGTCTTCTCCCCTAAGCTGGAATGCTCCTTCATTTTGGGGTATCTTGGTTGAAGAAGCAGCCACCTGGTACAAAGCTCCAGGCAAGTCAAAGAGCCCTGTCAGAGGTGCAGACAGAGCCTGCAAAGAAAGATGAAGAGAACCGCTTCTGTTTATTAATAATTCTAACCTGTAGAACATTGCTAGGACACTATTCCATACAGAGGATGCTGGGTTCCATAACAAAAATAACATAGCAGAGAGCCCATAATGCCAGGTTTTCCAGTTGTTTCACGAAGCAGCTGAAACTTTTAGTCAATCCCAGCAACAACCCAATGGGACAGCCCAAGAAATGCCTGAACTTTCAGTCATTTTGCAAAGTGACTGAAAATGTTATTATTTTGTCAAAACTACCGCTTTCACAATATATGCAAAGCTACTGGTAGTATTTATTGATTCCTCCACTGCTGCACATTCACCACATCAAAGATGTACAGTTCCTGTGGGGTGACTCCAGCAACAGAGCATAAAAAGCAGGGTCAGGCAATACTCAGGATCTTCACAAATGATACTGTGGTCCCAGGGTAACAGGAATGAAGGGATCACAGGGAAACAGAATGGAAAAATGTGCACTTCTGCATGTGCTGGATGTACTTTTTATACTTATATGGACACCACACCTCAAAGATGGCAATTTTAACATAAGCAGTGACTGTAGTTCAAGAAGCAAAGGGCGTGAGAGAAAATGAAGAGAGCCCACTACAGCATACTAGTACAAGCTGTTACGAAAATATGTATTCACGTGGGAATAACAGAGTACTAAGCAAACCAAGTAGTTCGTATGTCACACAGAAAACAATCAAAATCTTCTATTTGCCAGTCTCTTGATATGTCGCTGGTATCCTCTCTGCTGAGCCTTCTTTCCAAATAGCCATTAGCTAACTAGTGGTGAGGTCTGGGGAGCTGCAGCAGAGACCAGTCAGGTTTATAAATAGCAAACATTACGTACTCTGTGCAGTCTCTTACTAGCTTAACAGTATTTTCATGGGACTGAAGAATGTCTCACCCACCAACACTAAGATAAGGACAGCTCTGAGAGCAGCCATTAAGGTGCTAGAGCTCAGACGGTGCAACAAACCCTTTGCTGTCCAAGTACCTCCTGTGTGAAAACATCATTTAATGTGCAAAATTGCTGCCATAATATATAAAGCCGTTTGTCACCATAGCAGATAACTGAAGTAGCAGACCACCTTGTAGGATCCAAAATTTCTCAAGTTGAAGCAAGCCTTGACGTTGCTCTGAAATCAAGCCTGCAGCTTGCATTTCCATGTGAGAGCCCTGTCATGTGGATACCTGGTTGAAGTTTTTTGAAAGACATCTAAAACAATCTCATGGGAGTTAATTTACTTTTTCTTTGGCACATGCAGGTAGGCATCCTTGAAAACTCTCTCTCACGCTGCTTCTCTGGATGTCTCTTCAAGTTCTCTCTACAAATGTTACACGCGGGCAGGAACAGTATTCATCTCTCCCCCACTACCTTGAAAACTACTTGTGTTGTATTTCAAATTTGCTCCTCAAGTTTTGACTTTTCCAAACCATATGGACACAAATTATATTCGTCCCAAACATCGTTTCAGTCAATCTGCATTATAGAACTGCATGAAAGACCAACCTCCAGGTCTGTGCAAAGACTGAAAAAAGCTTGAGCATTGTTCTCTAAAGCATGAAGTGATTTTGAATTGATGCCACTCTCCCCACATGCTTAAATGAGTAACAGTTTCAAAGCACTCTTGTTGTTCTTATACATTTCTGTAGTTCATAGCACCTTCTCAGGGGAGGTAGGAAGATGCTACATGCCATACAACTTGTCCAAAAATAACCCAAACCAAAATCTTTGTATAACAAGTCTCCATCATCTTTTAATAACCTGACTCATTGCCAGTTATAATCCATAGCTGATGCAACACCACACAATCCATTCGTGGTTTTCCTAGTAGTCTTGTTGCAAACCCAGGCACATTTCTTATCACGTTATGTGCACCATCACATGAAAACAATGCCCAAAAATGTTGCTATGACCTTCAATAGAAGTATAGCAGGTCAACGGGCTCTAATGATTGCTGGGAATGATTATAGTAGAAGTATTCCAACCTTCCAGTACCTAAAGGTGGCCTAGAGGAAAGATGGGGAGGGAGTTTTTATCAGGGAATGTAGTGAAAGGACAAGTGGCAACAGTTTTAAAATGAAAGAGGGTAGATTTAGATTTGATATTAGGAAGAAATCCTTTACTTAGAGTGGTGAGACAGTGGAACAGGTTGCCCAGAGAAGTTGTGAATGCCCCATCCCTGGAAGTGTTCAAGGCCAGGTTGGATGGGGCTTTGAGCAACCTGGTCTAGTGGGAGGTGTCCCTGCCCATCGCAGCGGGGTTGGAACTAGATGATCTTTAAGGTCCCTTCCAATTCTAACCATTCTACTTTGCATTTCAAACAAACCTAGAAACAAAAGTATTGCATCTGCACAGTTGGGCTATTTAACCTTATACAAATGATAAGGTAACTGTTTTGGATTTACCTAATTCTACTTAATTTTGATACTTCAGACTACTTTCAACAAGGCTTCTACTAATTTTACTCTCTCCTTGTAGAAATACAGTCATTTCCATCACTGCTAGCGTTTTCTTTGTGGGAAACATAACAGTTCAATACTATTTCACAAGTCAAATAACAATGGCTAGTCACTAAATATTGCTAACTCTTACAGATATAAACTGTTCTGAAAATAGGGAATGTAATTTTATACTGTGTTTGTTGCTATGTGGGGGCTCTATAGTACCCACCTGCCTTTTTTTTTTTTTTTTTAACTTCTTTATACAGTGTTTTTGCACTTCTTTTCCTTAGCAACTGCTGCTGCTTGGATCTTGAATCATCAGAATTTATCACCTACAGTTACCACTGTACAGCTTTCTAATAGCCAATATAAAGTTATAATCATATTTTGGTGCACCCAAACTGAAAAACCTCTTACAAACACACTAGTTTACCACTTACTATAATGAACTAATGCTATTCACTCAGCTGTTCATCACACTGCTGAAAAATCAAGCCAGAAGAAACTGTGGCATCAATTCACTCAGATTAAATACAACAATTTCTTTTCATGTTGGCTGTGACAAGACTGAAAAATCGTTTGTTTTTTTTTTGTTTTTTGTTTGTTTCTTTTTGTTTTTGTTTTGTTTTGTTTTTTTAAATCAGGCCTGTTTCTCTGATCCCTCCTAATTCCATCAGCTGCACATGGCAGTGAAACTGTGTTAGTTGTAATACTACTGTTGTCTTTAACTGTTGTTTTGGGGTTTGTTTTTTTTTCAAATAAGCTACCTGTCCACATTTAATATTGAAGTTTTATTAAGGTTCACCAGACCCAAAGCAGCTAGGCTCTCTAAATTTCCAAGACTCATGCATGTATTAAGGCAGCACGAAGATATAAAGATGTTGGGAATTGATGGATCTGTCTTCCGTCCATGGAAATAGCTCCTGCAAGCTCTCTACAGGCATGGGAACTGCTGCATGTGCCCAAGAATTATTTTCTTCTTCTGTTAGCTTGCAAAGATATTTAAATTGTGCCAGCTGTAGCCTTGTTTCCAGTTTGTTGTGGAAAACAGACAATCCTTGTTTGGTAAGATAAGAATTAATTACTGCATTTATTCCCAGACTGCTTCATAACACTTTTCTAGTTCCAACACTTCTTAAATGAGAATGGGTGGTTCCCAAAGAATATACAATTCAGAAAACATTTTCACAGTCCAAATAGTTTCTGAAATAAATCCTTACATTAAAGTGTGTTACAGAGCAAGGTCCTTATTTGAAAGGCCTAACAGCAGTACCACTGATAAGTATTCACCTGCCATACTTACTCCTCCTAGAATGGTTTTAACAGCTTCCTCATTGCTAGATACACCCCACAACAGTGTGCACACCGCTGCACCCATTTCTGTGCAATACTCCGCTTGCTGCAGGAGCTGCTGCTTGGCCTCGTTCAGCTGCTGGCGGAGGTCTAGTTTCTCCTGAAATCACATAAGGAAATTTTGGTTGCCCTTCACGTCAGCCAAATCACATTTCTAGGCTAAGGGATAGAACAAGAAACAGCATCACAGACATACATGAAATAGGGAGAAGGGTGGGGGGGATGGGGTGGCAAACTCACAGCGGCTGCAGATACTACTTGGATATAGCTCAGGAGAGAAGGTATGCAAGTACGTCGTGGAGGCTGACAGTAACCAGAAGCCTGTCCACAAGGTCAGACCAAGTGACCCACCGAGACTGAGTGGCACCTACAGAAGCCTGAGAGGAGACTCGACTCCTCCTAAGCAAACAGCTACACATCTCTTCCAGAGAGAAGGGATTTCAGTATCAGAGGTCAGCCTTTCCAGACACCTTACAAAAGATACTGGAAACATCTTTTATGAAGGGAGGATTGTTTTGTTTTTCAAAACAGACTTCTGCCTTATCCAACATGGTAGGAGTTGCTGGATATCTAGGATAAATACTGTTGTCTGTTCAAACTTTTTTCTATTGGCATATTCCTGATCAGCAGTGGCAAAGTAAGACAGAGTCCTTGGAAAAACACACCTAAGGTTTGAAGTTTGGAGGGCTTCTCATACCAAGAGAGGCCAGGCACTATGGTGCATCCATTACCTAAGTGAGCTGCTCAGTGGTCCCTGCCACAAAGCATAAAGAGAAAACAGAGCAATCCAATACAACGAGGACCCAGTTTCTATTTGGCAGTACTTCTTTCCAATCACGTGGCAAGCTGGTCAGAAGAATACCATGAGATAAGGTATGATTCTAGGTCTCACTGGCTTCCTGCCAATTGCCACAAGGATAGCAAAGCTGCTGCACTTCTCAGCTTAGAGCTAGTGTGGACAGTGAGATGATGGCAGAACTTCCACAGTCTGTGGTCTCTCAGGGTGGGTGGGGGCTCCCTGCTAACTGTGGGGTGGTATTGGACAGTGCCGCAGGGAAAGATAAAGGCCAATCAAGAAAAATTATGCTAACTCAAGTATTAAAAGAGAGAGAGAGAATCACAGATCACACAATGCCAAACAAACAGAAGGATCTTGCTCTGTCCATTTTGTGGGCATGGGATTTTCAGATTTCACTGCAGAAAGCACCCTCCTCAGCCCAGCCTCCCCTGTGCCTTTAGCTATCAGGATGAAGTCTGGGGAAATCAGAAGGATTCTTCTGTGCCAATTTTGAAAGCAAGTAAACAGAACAGAAGTTTCAAGCACATATTCCCATCAAGATTTTAAAATAAGTATCTTGTCATTTTAGGGGTTCACATCAGTGCTTTGTGTTGAGGGTTTGGAAAGAATAGGAACAAACTCATCTGAAAATGTACGTAATATATCAGCCAGTACAAAGCTGCCTGTACTCTGTTTGTCATCAGTTACCTACCTAGCCTCCTGTATCACACCTGACAGCCTGATTTGCATTGCTTTATCACAACACTGATGGAACACACGGGCTAGGATTTGTAAAGTTCAGATTAAATTTATCAAGCAGATTTCTGTGCATGTTTGCTCTTTGGAGTCTCTTTTACCTTATAGTTTAATATATGCAAAACACTGACACTTGCTGCTGATTCCCTAGGTATAGAAGTCCCAGCAAAAGTCTCTTATTTCTTAATACTTTGATCATTTTTAATCATGTTAGCCAAATTTTATCTTTTACATAACTCACTCCCAGACCTATCAGCTTTTCTGCCACCGTGTGCATCAGGCATCTTCCTGTCGAATCCCTGTATTGTCCCCGCCTTTCTTTTCCACACTGTCCTTGTCTTTGGAAAATGTATCTTTTAATACTTTTTTTTTTTTTTTGCATTGGATGCTAATACTGAATAGTAAAACATAAAATTCTGTAATACCAAAGCTAGATTCCCCAACAAGGATGCAAAGCCAGAATAAGAAATCCCAGAATTTTTAACACATCAAAAGCAACATCAGAACAAAGGTACGAAGCAAGGAAAACAAAATAGTACATTAAAGAGCCAGGAAAATAAACGGAGCCTGCAAAAGCAAATAACCTAGCTGGAAGCAGCACTCCTGAGAGTTCACATCATGAAGCAATCACTGTGCTATGCAACACCACCATCTTCAGGAAAGGGTCAAGGCACAAGAATACAGCAGTGCTTAAGGACACAACTATGAAAAGACAAAGACGACGACATTGGCCAAGAATAACATGTACACTTTAAGTTTTGCTCAGGTTCAGAAAGGACAGCAATTCCCTAATCAGTGATACAACACTGTTCAGCAATTTTAGAATGCAAAATGTTGATTTATGATAATCTAAGAAAATGGCACTGCTCAACTAGAAAATGCATTTATTTTATGTTTATTTCAGTGAATCATTTCCTCTTCCTTCAGAAGATAAACATGTAGAAAATAATTTAGAAACTATATGCAGGGATACCTATAGTAGGATAGCAACCAAATGAAAAACACCATGCAAAGTGATTAACAGGAAAAAAAACCACACATATACAAGCACCATCTTCTTTTATCCCTAAGAGTTAAAGGATTTCACAGTGTACATAAACACAATCCACTCAGACAAATACATATTTGTGATATGTAACAGAAGCCATTTAGAAAACCAGTGTATACTGAACAACAGCACAGATACGAAGAGAAGAGCTTTGGGCAGGAACACCAAGACAACAACTACTCTTAGTAAGCTATCCATGCTCTAAGTAAAACTTTCATCCAAAAGAAATCACAAACCTAAACCACTTGCTATTTATTTTGCAATATTAACAAGAATAAAGGGTGGGACTCATTTCATTAATATCTAAAGCAGCACCATTAAATCTTACAGAGATTTCATCCTGGATACTTATACAACTAAAGACCTGGGTGTACCGCAAAACTAAAAAAGTACCTGTTGCCAAACTGCAATAGCTATCCTAGAAGATACTTATTTTGAAGTAATGAGTATCCAGCTAGACAACTATTCCATCGTACTTTACATTCATATCAAACCCCATTCCAGAATGACTTGTCCACGCAGATATGCCCTAAAACTGCATGTCTGAACTCTTCATTTATTCCTTTTCAAAAAAAAACAAATAGTTTCTGTAGATTCATCTGTCTTCGTGCAATCCCAAGGCTGGCAGATGCTAACATCAGAACCCAAACAAAGTGAGCTTCTGCTGACTACTGCAGATAGGTATCAGCTCCAAGGAAATTAACTTTTGCAGCAAATAATCACAACCAATTCTCACACCTCTGAGAAATTAAGCTGCTAGTCTGTATGATCCTATTTGAACCCCAATGGCTTCACAGAAGACTCACAGTCTGAGAAGTCACGGTCTTTGCTATTCCTTCATTGTTAAGAATCTCCCCTCTCGTAATCACTAAATACATTATTGACAGAGCAAAAGGAGCCCTGTAATTGCTCTTTGACTCACAGCTGTACATGGCAATTGGATCAATAGGTGCATTGAGAAAGACTATTAAAACTAAACAAAGGTACACAGCTTACAGCAAGCCAAAAGAGAGGCCAGTTTCATTTTGTACATTGCGTTGCTTACGTTATCTTCTATTGTCCTCTTAGAAAATGTTATAGTTACATTAAATTCAGAAGAACTGATTCTGCGAAGGATCTTTTGATGCCAGCTACACCACAATCTTCCCAAATACCCAATGTTTTACTTCAACACCTTAGCATAAACAAAATGTTAATGGTTGATTTTTAACTTTACATACACCAAAATGAACCCTGCCAAGAAGCCCGTAACGCAACCCCACACAACTGCTCCTCACACAGTACAGAAGTTATGAGCGATTTATGCAATTATGCAAGACTTATGTACTGAAGTGGGAGACAGACGGTCAGTTGGTACCTCTACTTGTACACATTAAATACTTCTTGGCACTGCATCTTATTATATTTTGTCTAGTTATAATATTGACCATTTTGCTCTAGAAATATCAAGGGGAAAAACACATCAGTTATGAACTTATAGGTAAGTAATTTACCCATCACCTGACTATATGAATAGAAAACCCAGGTTTTTTTCAGGCTGAGGGTGTATTTTGTGACATGAACATGAAAAACTCATAATTACAGCTTTTGTTATTAAAATTCAAGCATACAGATACCAATATTTTGACGGCAAGTCTACCTTCTTCTCTCTCATGCAATCCCCCTGGGCTGTTTCCAGACGGGCTCTGAAGTGTTCACAGTCCATTTTCAGCTGCTCTATTTCCTCCTCCTTTTTCTCCATGTCTGCGAAAGAATAAATGAGATAGAAGAAGTAATAACTTAGGGCCAACTGGCTTACGCTAAAGAAAAAAGAATCCACTAAGTGCAATTTAATGAGGTGCTTTAACTATTTGCTTGTGTTAGATCACCTCCTCGTGGCTAAACTGGTATATTGCAATTTGCCACATTTCAACAGTTCTTAAAAGAAACTAAACGAACATGATGTTTCTGATTTAAAACAGGGAAAGATGGAAATAATCACATCTAGCTGTTAAATACTGTGTGCCGATAAGATGCCATCCTGGCACTGAGCTCCAGCTCCTCAGGGATTTTTAAAAACTTACTCAATTTTCTACTTTTTTGTTTGTTTTAATTGTTTTCATGCCTGGTATCTTTGAAATTCAGCAAGTATAGTGAAAATCCAAGCAAAACAATATCAAGATCAGTCAAAAATGGGTGTTTCAATATACAATGTACAAATTATATGAATAGTAAGAATAAAATGCAACTACTCCAAACATTTTTAAACTGATGTTTATGAAGTATTATAAGACATTATAAACAATTTACACATTATGCCAGTGACAAGCAAATTTTACAATTCCCTTAAAAAAATTAATCTCTCATGTTATCATAAATACATTCCAATTTAGATGCTTTATTTTAGTGAATGGAAATGAAGTTAAAAGTATTATATTTCATGATCTGTTGATCATCATGATTTCATGATGTCTGTTTTAAAAAATTCACTTTGAAGGATATTTTTAACAATTGTTGTGTATTGTATTTTACTTTAAAAAACATGGTTCTGGATGCTTACTACTTCTACTGAAAAAAAAAGGAAACATGTTTAAGTAATTCCAAAAAGTAATGTCCAAACAGCATCTACTGTAATTTTGATTAGCTTAAAAAACAAGTTACACCCCACTTTGAGTGCCATACCCTTGATCATGAGAGTATGCTCTATGGCTGAACACATTTCAGATACTTCCCCTTACACGTGGTCAGTATTTTTGAACGTATTTACCAACGAGCATATCAAAGTCTATCAGAAAAAGATAATATCATGAAAAGAAAGAGTTATTACCCAAAGAGCTTGGATTCTGGCATTTTGTTTGGAAATAAACTTCCTTTTTTGGTCCTAATTGACAAAATGTTGTAATCTCAAATATATACACATTGCTTTGAGTAGTAGGTATAAAAGAAGATGATCTAGACACAAATGGCTTTTCTAAAGAGGTGAAACATATTTCCACTCAGCCCTTGCATGATTCTAAGCCATCAACACTAAGACTTTTTAACAGCAACCAAAGAGTCCAGACAAGGGTCCACCCATAAGAAACACGTATGTGCCAGGGCATGCTCTCCGAGCATTCAGTTCTTTTCAAACTACAATCCAAAGGAAAAGAATGAAGGGGGGAATGGATTCATTGAGCTTTTGGGGAGTAACTCCGGTTAGGGGTAGGAAACTTACTTTCCTTCTGTCAAGTAAAGAAAATTCAGTCCCATGGACCTATTACTATGTGGATGTTAGTCTTAAGTACTTGACAGAAGGATGTCTTGAGCCAGAGTAGGGCACGCTCTGCTTATCAGTGGGAGACCAAGAACCTGTTTATCCTTGAGAGAGAAGTACATCCAGTGGAATGCAACTCCCAGTGAAAATCTCTCTCGCTGCAAGGAAACAAGCTCTCCTGAATGAGAAGAATCACTTCCAGCCTTCACAAGGAAGGATCCACCCTGAATCCAGTATCAGCACAGCCAGCAAGCACACAATGATGCCACATCCTTCACTGGCAGACTTAAAAGGTCTTGGAAGCAAAACTAAGCCAGGAGAAGGGGAACAGTATTTACTGAGTGTTAATACAATGCCACCTTTATCTTTTTAATTCCTCCGGATAAAAGACGGATATGTCAGCCTCCTCTAAGGTATCACAATGTTTTATGTCAAGGGAAACTTGGTTCATTCTAGAGGGGAAAAAAAGGGTGATACTGTAAGCTGATGAAGAGAGATCTACTTCTAGCTGTGGCTCATTCCTGGAAACCCACCCTATTGCATCCAGTCAGCTCTCCCAGCTGTGCACACCTTTGCTCTGAAAGCAAATTCAAGGCTGCATGCACCAGTCCTGACATCTGACAGCCTCCTGACACACCCCAGCAAACATTTTGCTGACAATGAAGACTGCAGCTGTGCTGCTTACTCATGCACACCGTGGTCCTGAAGAGAATACAGGGAAGCCCAACAGGTTCTCCCACTGGCTGTAAGTCCCAACCCCCAGTAATAAAGTTCCTTCCCTCTTCACACTAAAATCCTGAGGCTCAGACTATCTACCTCCACCAAATGAAGAAGCAGCTTTCGCTATCAACTTGGATGAACAAGAAATATGAAACAGCATTCTTACACAAACAAGAAATATATAACTTTACCCCTGCAGTGGAGAATCAGACTTTGGGAAGAGGTGGCATTTGCCCCCAAGAGAGACAGCAGACTTAAAAGCAGAACAAGGCAATCAGCACAACAAAAGAAGAGGAGGCCCACATTTTAGACCTTTTCATGTGGGCTCATTCTCATCCATGTTGTAGGTCACACCAGGAGACTTTCCAGACTGGAGACCTAATCTCAAAGCTCTGGCAGGTGGAGAAATAAGTACAATTACAATGAATGCCAACAAGTGATGGAATTCCAATTCTACTGATCCAAATGCTAGATCAATGTTAAATGCAATTTTTAACATTTCCCCAGTGCAGTGAGTTCCACTAAACATATGCATAGTAATAGAGAAAATTTGCTGAAACTATTTTTCTAAGATTCCTGGAGCCAAACACTCTTCCTGAGGAGGGCACTAAGAACAAAACAGACCTTTCTTTTTGAAATGAACAATTACCTTGGCAAAAGCCTTAGTGAAGACCCTGACACCAGCCCAAAAAGCAGATGTTGACTGCATTGACCACTGCCAGCTCAGATCTCACATACCACCTATGGGATGCTCCCATAGCAAACGTTTATCTAGCTCAACAGGATACCCAAGTGAAACATGCAAAGACCTCAAGGTTTCTCAAAGCTATTCAAGACTCCATCAGTCTCACTAATGAATGGGTCAGGAGTGTTGCAAGTCTCTGACTATAATCTGCACTTCTTGAGCTGCAGGAGAACCTGCTAACCACTTCCTGTTTGCAATACTCAGAAAACTGCAATAGCTGATGAAACTCTAGAGAGGTGTACAAATCACCCAATAGGCTTCTGTAAGAACAACGTGAAAACACATCTCTAGTAACTGCCAGGACTCCTGTAAGCTTCATATGCCAACACCAAAAGACTGTATTTAGTAAACAGCACTAGAGAGCTCACCATTCTGAGACTGAAGAGTGCTTGTCTCCCTGTGATGTCCAACCTTTTGTGAACCACATGCTCCAAAGCCTCCTTTCAGTCTGCCTTATTGCATGCTGCAGAGGTAGGAGCAGATTGGAGTAGCAAAAATCACCACTTGACTTGTCCAGCTATAGGGGCAAACAATGGCAAGAGTCTGAATAAGTGTTCAAAAGACATCATTAATGGCAAGACAGATCTCCACTGTAGGGATATGAGAGTTCAAAGGCTGACTCAGCTTCAGGTACTCCTCCAAAGGACCCAGAGAACGCTGGCCAGCCAACAGAATATTTGAAAAAAGTCTTAAAATCCCCATGTTAATGCCACAAACCTGCTGTTGGAAGGCCCTGACAGCATCTCCTTGATGCCTGGCACAAGAAGCATAAGACAGATCTGTAAGAGGAATCTTGAGACTGAGCACTGGTAAAAGTAGTTAAAACAAGGATCTGACTAGTTGAGGATCCTGCACACTTAATGCAACTGGAAACAGCCCTTGATGCCTTGCAATAGCATAAAGAGAACATTTCCAGATCCTACCTCACTTCTTGTGACATGGATGATATCTTGACTGTCATCAGTAGAGGTGGTACAGTCTTCTCACCTGTGTTAGGATCTGATGGCATGGAAGAATCTTTCCAAAGAGTGGATCGTTGAGGCAGCTGGAAGCTCTGCCCCAATATATTACTTGGTATCGGAGACAGGCCTTGAGGCTCTATCTTACTCTTTCTTAGCTAGCTGTTGCAAATTAATTTTCAATTAGTCACTTGATAGTCTAGACGAGACACACTCTCTATAACCTGACCCAGTGCTTGTCCCGTGTCTTTCTAGACAATACCAATTCCTAAAACAGGTGAATTGTACTGTTGCATGTAAGCCACAGGCTAGGGATGGAGCTGTCTCAGATTTGGTCCTGATGGCACATTGGGAGTGGTGCAATTACTGAAAAAATAATGCACAGAGAATCATAACACTGAAAAACTGGACTTCAGGGACAGCAGTAAAAAAAACCTTTATAAATGAGAGTCTTCAACTTTTTTTTATTATGAATATTTATGGCAATAAAAGCATACAACCTAAAAACCAAGATGGGCTAAATACAGTGATTTTATCTCTTCCTTTAAATTTAACTTTTTATCCACAGCTATTTACCATGGGGCTTTTTGCTCTGCATCTAAAGTGACATTTTGAAAAACAGAATGTTTTCGCTTTTTCTCAAAGAGGAATCACTTTTTTTCCAGATACAACTTCCCTTACTTCCTGAACTAAGTATGTTTTTATCCACAGTAAGTATTTCTAAAGATTCATTCGACACGTCTAATTATTTCTAATGCAGTTTGTAATTTCTTTCATTACAACCACATTAATTTACTGAAGCATTCATTGAACATCATAGTTTAATCTGGAATACCTCCACAAACTCTACAACTATTCATAGGGGCATGACAGTTTGTTCTAAGTAGTTTTGGCAGAAAGTATAAGAGCTTGTAACATGGTACTACTCACTTGATTCAATAGCATCCAGTTTCTGGAACGTCCCCAGGATATCCCCATTTACTATTTTGGGTAAGAAATCCCGCAGTTGCATAACCTCAGTTGTCAGCCTTTCCAAATCCCTCCTTCTAACTTTAACAAATTCCTCTTTGGTCTCAGCCTTCTGAAATAAAAAATAAAAATTAAAAAACAAAACAAAACAAAACAAAAAAAAAACAAAAAACAAACAAAAAAAAAAAAAACAAAAAAAAAAAAAAAAAACAAAAAACAAACAAAAAAAAAAAAACAAAAAAACAAAACAATCCAACCACCAAACAAACGGACTGTTACAGCCTTACAGTTCTTTTCTGTTTGAATCCCTTCTCTTGGACAAAAGTATTACTCTATATTACATCATTTAAGAAATTCTTAACTTTTTAAAAGAAAACTACCCAGTAATAGCTAAACCCAGAAGTCTCGGAGATGGACTCTTTGTAATCTAATTTTTGCCACTCTGGCCTAAACGAAATCATATTACCTCTCTGCATCCATTTCTTCACTTAAAATGTGTGCAATGTACCTCAGAATGCTGTAAAAATTAACATTTACATTTTAATAATGCGAGCAGATACGCATATGCCAAGCTATTCCTTCAAGACTGTTGTAAATGGCACAATAACTCAGTTTTTTAATTAACTCAAATATTTGCAAGATCCTCTGTCACCTTGCTAAATTACAACAGCTCTTTTAGAAGAATTTGATTTTTTTTCCAAAAGAATTCATCTTTTGTGATGAGCAAAAAATATTTGCAACTATTTGCAACCCAATCCCACATAAAAATAATTTAATCCTGAGTTAACACAAAAAACTGTTTACTAGTTTCCTCTTCTGCCAAGCTAATGCTATAAAATAACTTTAATTCCACAGTGCAAGAGAATGTCCATTAATTTTAAAATTATAGAGAAATTTCTGTACTCCTAAAAACCTCCTAAATTCCTATTTCTGATGTATGTACACCTGCACACTGCTGCATCTTAAAAAGGCTATCATATACACACTGACATAAGAAAGGTTCAACACCCTTTGCCTAAAACATTAATCATCTAATATGCTTTCCCAAAGCACAATTTTAACATATCTTAGTACTATTTTGCACTGCATCGAGACAGGTGCAGAAAAAACGAGATCCTTCATGTACCACACATCTTAGTTCAGAAGGAATAGGTTACTACAGAACAACACAAGAAACTATCTCCTGCAGGTACAAAACAGCCCGTCCCCACAGTCTTCTTGAGTCCAGCTGCGCAAGACAAATGGAGATAGTTAACACTGGTACAGACAATGCTACTCTGGCACTTCTATCCTTTCCAACCACTTCCTACTTCCTCAGGTTAAACATTTCCTTTCAGTTTTGCTTCCTACTCGTACTTCTTTCACAGCTGTCTTTCAAACCCAGACATCTGTAGGGAAAGAACAGCCCAATTCCAGCTTTCCTGGTTCAGAAGCATCAAAGCCACAACAAAGGCATGGAAGAAAGATTTTAGCATTTAGGAAGTGCTCATGGCAAAGTTAGTATGGCCAAGTACCACCATATGACACAATTCAAGAAAAAAACAACTCATTTAGGTCTCAAGAAAGTATGGAATAAACATACGGCAACAGGACTCTATAGAAGAATACCAGCTGCATGTCAGCCAACAGGAAGGACAAAGACAATTCAGTATTGCTCAAGTGAAGGAGCACAATTTAGTACAGGCGTAAAAATAGCTGTATTAACCAGCCAGAGCTAAATTCAAATAAAATACACTACTGAAGTACTGGGATTGAGACATGAAATATACGATAAGGAGAAAATCCTCATTTATAGTCCCCACTGTAGACTCAGATCTTTGCAATTCCAACAGGCAAGTTTTATTTTCTCTGCTCAAGCAGCTACTCAACATCTCTCCCCACTAAAACAGTATGTTAAAAGCACATATAGACAACGGAGAACAGCAGCTGTCTGTCCAGCCCCTTGCAGTAACGGCAGCTGCCCGGATGTAGGAAATTTGACTTCAATCCTTGCAGACCTCTTGCACAACAGCCAAGTTATTTAGTTATGTACCTCAGCTCACGACCTGCACGGTCTGAATCCGCCTTCCATGCCCGGCGGGGGGCTGAACCAGCCAGAGATCCCAGCTGGCGATGAGCACCCAGTAGCAGAACCACAACCAGCCCCTTCTCCCCTCCCCACCAGCCCAGGCTGTCTCTGCCACTCCCCTACACAGCCCCCACCGCGACACCCCCTTACAAGGCGGAGGGTCCCTCACCCTCAGGCGTGTTACCAGCCGACACTGGGGGCAGGAGCCCACCCAAGCCGCCCCCGGGGCGCAGCTCCCGCCTGCCC
>VZSZ01008659.1:479070-492491 GCA_013398815.1 Ibidorhyncha struthersii
CGCCGCCTGCGGCGTCTTTGGGTTTGTTTTTATTTTTGGTGCCGTTCTTTTCGTTTCTGTTTTTAATTTTTTTACTTTCACGCGTGTATTTCGTCACAGGGTGCGAGCAGCACCTTAGCGGAGCGGAGGGCCTTTCGGATCCTCGCCCCATCCGGTTTCCCCGCGGGCAGGCCGGGGCCCGGCGCCGGCTGAGGGGGCTGGAGGGCTCGGGGAGGGTCTGCGTGGCCCTGGGGGGGAACCCTGCTGGCAGCAGAGCGGTACAGCTCACCTGCTCGTTCCCGGGACCGGCATGGAAAGGCACTGAGCTGACCCAGACTGAAGCCACGCCGGTACATGGGGCGTTGTCATGGTTTAACCCCAGCCGGCAGCTCTGACCACGCGGCAGCTGCTCAACCCCAGTAGGGGAGGGAGAAGAGGGAGAAAAGGAGGGGAAAGGAAAAAAACCTCATGGCTTGACACAAAGGTAGTTTAGTAGAACAGTAAAAGAAAAGGAATATAGCAATAATAATAATGGTGAAAGTCACTCTGACCACCCAATGATCAATTGCCCATCCCCTCCCAAGCTGCAATCGCAGATCCCTGTCCCCTGTCCAGCTCCCATTTGTGTACTGAGCATGAGGTCTATGGTATGGAATATTCCTTTGGCCAGCTTGTCCTTTCTATGCTCCCTCTTAGCTTCTATGGGAAGCTGAAACAGTTCTTGACTAATGTAAACATCATTTAGCAACAACTAAACCAGTATATTATTCTCATATTAAATCCAAAACAGCCATTACTAGAAAGAACATTAAGTCTATCCCAGCTGAAACCAGGACAAGCATGTAGTTTTATTTTCTGCTATGCTGTCAGGTGAGGTGGTGGCTGCCTATTTCCGTGACTGATATTCAGGAGCACTGGAGGGAACTGAGGAAAGCTCAGGAGGCCTCACCACTTCTATAATTGCAGTTGATTCTCTGTTACCCATTCAGATTATCTGGGTTACCTGTTACCTCCACATTCATGGTAACAAAAGTTTTTTTCCAACAAGGTCTGTTACCATACTTGGAGCTGTGTATTGCCACCTTAGAAGAGTCCAGTGCATGGGCACTTCAGTGGCTTGGAGACAGCTTTTGTCTAGTAATGCCAGTCTGAATCTGCCTGCGCCTGAAGGTGCTTCCCGTGCACCCTGTCCTCATGGATGCAGGTTATAGGAGGCTTACAAGGTCAGTCATAGCATTGTGTGAATGCATGGATCCAGTTCAGTAAGCTTCCTCGCTGGAGTGATACAGAGCACAGCGTGGAGATGTCCAGGAGATTCTGTGATGTTTCTGGACTGCTTTTTCCAGCACACTGCATTGCAAGCTGGACACAACATGGGAGGGAAACTGGTCATGAGCATTTGCAGAGCACTGTGTCTGACCTAGGAAACCTTCCCGCAGCATTTGGGAAACTGGTACAGAGGTTTATGCATACACACTCCTTTGGCTTTCAGGAAGCCAGCCTAGACCTGGCACCCCGAGAGCTAAACTGAAAATGGAATGCTGGTTCAACCTGAGTTAATTCCTTGAAAAGACACGGGGGAATAGATGTTGTTTCTTCCCTTTACCCTCTTCCCTTTCCAAGTAGTATTTGACCCATTAGCCACATTTGACAAAGGGAAGAGTGCATAATAACAGCCTTACAGGGTCAGGTCAGAGAGCCAAATAGCCCATTATCCCGTTTCTGACGGTTACCGTAGGTGTAGGGGTTGCCTGGGGACTAGTAAGAGCAAGCGAGTGTACATTGTATTCCTCCCAAGTACTTTCTGAGAGCCTCCAGCTATTTCTAGCTCTGGAGACTTCCTAAGCTGGACATGGCTTCTCTGTGTTCAGTAGTACTCTGTGCATCTCACTGCAAAGTGCAGATTCATTTAAGTTTGTGGAAGTAGCCTGACAGATGGACAGAAATGCCCTAATGGAGGGAAAAGGTTGCGGGTTCAGCTAATGCCTTAAGATACTAGGATACCACCACAGGGAAATTGTCAGTGGGATGTGAGCCTTTTGCATGTTAAAAGTCAGCCCACCATGAAATGCAAATGAGTAGGAAACAAGGGTGACTAATTTCCAGAGCTTTTAGATTTACTTACTCTTACATGCTAGCCAAGCTAGTAATATTTTTAAAAAAGGTTAACTTCTTTGGACTTGGAAAGAATGTGTTATGTTCAGAAGAGACTTTTTTTTAAAGTTATTTATTAGTTAGTAGTCTTATATCCATCCAGCGTTCTGAGAGAGGTGAGGCTCAGAGGTTAGATAACCCAGCTAGATACCCTAACTTGAGCAGCTGAGAACATGCTAACTTTTGAAAGCGGTGGTGGAGTTTGCCTGACGCTTACCTCAGTCGTGTTTCCAAATCGGCCACTGGGGACGTGGGGGACCCCAGATGGGATCGACAGATGCTCGCCTCTACCCCTCTTCAAAGAGAGAGGCAGAGGAGGGAAAAAAGAGACTTCAGAGTTTAGAGGAAACTAAATTACTTTAATGAGATATTAATAATAACATACAAGGAAATAATAAAATATATACAAAACTGTATCAAGCTCCCAAGATGACAATCACGACACCGGCTGGCACTGGGGCAGTCCCAGGCTGGACTCAGTGGCGGACGGGAACTGGATTCCGGGTCTGCCTTCAGGATCGGGACCAAAGGCAGATGATTGAAGTGAAGAGAGCGAGAGAGCAAAAGAGCGAGTGAGCGGAAAAAGAGAGAGAGAGAGCGATCTGACCCTCAGCTTTTATACTGAGCATGATGCAGATGGGATGGAATACCCTGTTGGTCAGTTTTGGGTCACCTGGCCTGTCCGCTCCTCCCCGCAGGTGGGACCCCACTACGCTTTTCCGCTTCCAGCCCTCCAATGTGGCAAACAACAAAGTCGGTTTGCCTTGGCTGTTACAGTGATAAGTATAAGCAAGAGCCTCTCTGCATACCATGCCTGGGCATCAGCTATAAACATTGGTCTTATCACTCTGAGAGAGCGAACATTGTCTGCACAATATGCTGTTAATTTCAGTAGTTAGAAGAGGCCCAGCTAAGAAGCGAAGTTACTGAACAAAATTGGTCCAGTTTTACCTCAAACCAGGACACATAGGTAGACAGGACGGCTCAGTGTGATCTGTGCTAAGGCTGAATCATGGGTCATGCTGGGGAAACTTATTCCAAAAAACAGAGCTTTTTAATTTTCAATAAGAAGTTAAACTCTACAGAAGGCACAGGCTACTGAAGCTCTGAAGTCGTTGTGTGTGCAGGATGAATTTGGATGAGCACATTATTCCTTGGAAGTGGACCTTTTTTTTTCTTATTAACTCATTCTTCTTAAAATCCTTACCTTGAAAGAGAAGAAGAGCATACTGTACTAGGCTGATAATAGGAGGGTATCTTTATGGAGACAATTGGTAAAATAATTGGTGAAAGAATAGTAAATAAAAAAAACTTTTAGTAAAAGAGGAAAGATTGTGGAGTGGTTTCCTATCTGACAGAGCTGCACTAACTTGGGCCTGGATCTATAAAGGATTTCTGTCATTTCCACTGAAATGAGCCCATGTGGATATGGTCCTTGGAGATGATCTAGAACAGGAAAAATTAGAACAATTTTAGTAATATCAATGTCAAAACAGTGTAACTCCCAAACAGAAATGCTAACAAGGCTTGCATTAGAGTAGCATGTCTTCAATGAGTGGTCGTAACATTACTAATCCAAGCTCCCGCACTGTACGTAGAGACAGAGTTACAACCAAAGCCCTGAAACCAAAATCTTTCTCCAGGTAGCTTTAAGGTAAAGGTCTTCAGTTTTGCACAGTGTGGTTGCTAATACAATAAATTCAGGTTTTAAAATACCTTGCTTGAATGATTATTATTTGCCAGCTGTGGATGGTGGTGGCAGGGCACCAAAAGTGGAAAACCCAACCCTGAAAGTTCTTTTTGAGTGACTAGGATAAGAAACTAGCTCTAAAAGATTTTGATCAGGGTCCTTTGTCAAATGGATGAGGGACTGCCTACGACACTTTAAAAAACCCTCTATGTATGAAAAGCAGCCCCGTGGAAGTCTCTGTTCCCTAGACCGGGAAGAACTCCTGGGCCATCTTTGTAGGTAGTAGCTGACATCCCCGGACATAAGCCTAATGTCTGATCCCTCTGTAGAGTTAGTGCTGTGTGTGAGGTTAAGCCTACTTCTTACTGCTACATACATAGTGTATAGTTCTGTTAAGAAATATTACGAATTTTAATGTTTCAATTAATATTAAATCAGTGAATCAAACTGTTTCATATTTAATCTTAATATTACTGACAAATCTAAGTTAAATTAATAATTAATGCTTAATATTACTAGACATGTTGCTTCCTATGTAGCATTTTTGCACATTTCCTTGCTCAGCTCTACTTCCTTTCTTTTTAACCAAGCATGACTGTAGACGATTTAACTAACATGTTTACAATTTTTTGTCTGGGTGGAGAATGGTGCAGTAGTGATAATTGCTTTCAAGCTAGTTGGTCCCAGGAAGAGGTGCTTAATTTAGACCTAGCACTGGGTCTCAGGCTTTTTGACTGGCAGACTCCTGAAAATTTTTCAAAAGTGACAGTGATCTTTTTTGGAGCAAATTTGAGCTTACTGAAGATGATTACGTTTTTAATGTGATTTTCCCTGAAATTACTTGAGAGTAATTAATAGGCCATAGTTTGAAAATAGCTGTAGGTAGGTTATTGTAGCTACCTTGTAACAGTATGTCATTATAATTTTACTTCACAGAAATGTGTTTGATGTCATGAATAATCCATTTTTTAAAACATTCTTGAACAACTATTACTGATAGATAGTAAAATTTTATTTTCTGTGTAGTACTTCCCTTCTGTAATGTGTGATTTTGACTAGAATGTGAATTTTTATACTGTTAGTAGTGAAAATATTCCTTGCTGTTAAAATTCAGATGACACTGTACCTCAAGACTGACTGTAAGGAAAGTATTTTCATTGTGGTTACTCAGAGTCTTTGATTATGCATTTTAATATTAAAATAAATTTGTTGACTGCTGGATGCATATTCTATCAAAATAAGCCCCTAGTAAGGAAAAAACCTATTAGTAAAGTAAGGCTTTATTTAAAAAAAAAAAACAAAACAACCCCTCCCCCTAAAGAAACCCCAAAATCCTAGTCAGTTGTGTTTGAGGATTTGCACATCACCTCTGTTGCAAAATTAGACATGATGCCCTCATTAAGACTATCTCTCAGACTTGGTGCTAAAAATATGCCAGAGCGATTTATCAGAATTCATCTCATCTGTGATTTCTTTGAAATCTTTGTTACTTTGGTACAAGTTAGAAGCTTACTGTCATGGAATCACTGAACGATGCTAAGTTGCCTTCCAATTAGCATGCTTACAGTAGGAAGCAAAGGTTGCTCAAGGGAATATAACAAAAGCAAACAAGAAAGCAGGGAACAGTGGGAACTGCACGAAAACGTTTTGGTGGAAATGTGGGATTTTTCATTTTCATTCAGACGACTTCTGTACCGTAGGTGGCTTCAGCCAGGAAGAACTGCTGAAAATATGGAAAGGCCTGTTCTATTGTATGTGGATGCAGGATAAACCTCTGCTACAGGTATAGTAACTGGTTTTATATTTGCTTGAGTGAGTCTCTTCTGAAATACACTATAGGGACATACAATTTAGAATAGCGAAGATGACCTTAGTGAGTTTTGCTCACCTGGGGTTTTTTTGGTTTTTTTTTTTTTTCCATTCCCCTGCGGCTCACATGTGGTGTGTGCAGGAGAGGTGACAGTAACTCAGTGATCCTCACCACAGGAACAGAAGCCTATTTGGTATCATGTTTGGAGTCAACCTCTGAGTGGCAGGTGTAGCTGTTTACCTTCCAAAACCAGAACTGAAATATATACTGTTACGAAGTGCATTGATTTGATGGAACTAATGCAGTAACAGCAGGTTGCCCTTAACTGCAATTATAACATACCTGCAACCTTAAGTTAGCCTTGTTTCAAAGTTTCATCCTTCCTTTTCTTTTTAGTTCTGTGGCACTTCTACTACCAGCTTTGTTTCTACTACTGAGTTTTGTCAACGACTACTAGTTTGTCTCCCTGCTACCAAATCTTTTCCTACCATCAGATCTTAGTAACCTCACTTAATCAGTTTTCACATCACTAGTCTGTTTGCATGAACAAGGTTTATCTCACATATAGCACAGGGAGATCCACCTGTAATTAAGCTATATGAAAACAGTACCCCTAAAGTTTTACATTATTTGTTAATTTAAATAAACGGGATTTTTCTCATCCTAATTTAATTTTGTCTGCTGTCAAAAAGATGATTTGTGTAGAGATCCGGTGAAATGAACTGGGCTTGACACTCTTGAATCTTCTCTTACAATTAACCTAATCCCAGTGGAAGGATAACTGCTGTACTAAAGCAGCTGTTAAGAGAATGTTTTTCATTTTGAGGGATGTTTTATGATATTCATACTACTTGCTGTTTTCTGGTTGTGTGTTAAGTGAGGAGACCAAGCTCTGAAACGTGCTATACTATGTTTATTTACTTTTAGGAGGAACTTGCAGACAATATCTCACAGCTTATCCATGTAATTCAGAATACAGAGGCTCGTAAGTACTATTTCATTATCTAATTCTTTGTAAGCTATTTTCATCTTTGGCAATTTTGAGGCCACTATCACAGTGCCAGAATAGAAGCAGACAGATAGGGGTGCTGCTTTGTTTTTCTTCTTTGCTTTTTGTCCAACTGGTGTGTGTGATTGCATTAAGGGAAGCATGAGATGCGGTTTGTTTCTGGTTGTTGCAGGGGAAGAGTTTTATCTCCGGTCTGATAAAGGTGAGACTTTGCAGGGTGGGTAGCAAAGTAAACTTGTCCCCTTACTTTGCCATTCTGCATAGATTTACTTGTTCTGTGTATTTTCTACACAAAACCAACCTTGTTTCATGAGCTGTTAAGCACCTAGTTTTCAAAATGCACTTGAAGTAGAGTGCTCAGTCAATGGCAAAACTTGCATGGGTAGAAATGAGTGCAGAATGGCTATTTTGCTCTAACTTGTATGTACATAACACAAAATAGATACAGAGCTGTCCCTGTAATTACACTTGTGTTTTAAAGTAGCTGTGTGACTTTTCTTGTGTTGTTCTGAAGTTTAATTGATTTGTCCTTGTACCCGTCTCAAGCATGTCTTCCCATAGCTCTATCCCCGTCACTAGGCAAATCCCTAGGGAAATGCATCCCTTTCTCACATTGAGGTGATTTCTTGAGATCCTTTTAGGTTAGCAAAATAAACCGTTGTGCCAGACATGCAGATATTTTTTCTTACTTTCTTACAGGACACCTGTTCATTCAGACATTTTGGCAAACTATGAACCGTGAATGGATTGGGATAGACAATCTGCGTCTTGATAAGTACTATATGGTAATACTAACTCTCTTGCAGGTCTTTTCTGCAAGAAAAGCTGTGGTGGTGGTGTGCTGGAAGGAAGCTTTGTCTCCACGTGCATGTATATATATTGTAAGAGAAGACAAGTGACTATCTTGACGCATTGCAAAGAGATACCTGTTTTAAAGGCTTTCACTCACCACTACAAATCTAAAAGCCATTACGGTTTATGTCAGGCTGCAAGTGCTTTCTTGTTTGCCTTCCTTTATAGCATAGTGATGTTTCTCATTGATTTATATATGGAATATAAATACTGTCTCAGAGGACACTGCATCAACTTCAATTATTTAGATCAGAAGACTTCTTTATGACTCTCTATAAAGTAGCTGTCACTAGAACCCCAACTTTCCACCACTAAAGTATCCACTGTAATATATTCAGCTATCAGTATTCTTCCTATAGGAAACGCTGTATTAAAACAAATAGTAAAATCAGGGAGAGAAGAATCTTAAAATGCCTGCCTTTGTAAAGAACAAAATCACGTTAATCCTCTTCTTTGAAAGAAGTTAATTGTAGGCACATTCACTGCTGTTTTTTGTTTCTCAATGTTAGCAGAAATGGGGTATTTCAGTAAGTGAAGTGTTTTGGGCCAGTTTAATGTATCTGTTTTACATATGGCTGTCTCATAGTGCAAGTTTCAAGTAAATTAAATTATTGTTATCATCTGTCCCGTATTGTTGTCTCCAGTTTAAGCTGTGGGTTTTTTTCAGATTTAGCAGCTCTTAATGGAGAAATCAGGGTGATGGAGCAAGAGAAAGCTGTATAGTAGAAATGGTCATGGATTTTTCTGGGCTTAGGATGTGAAAATAGTTTACTGTCTTTTGAGCTTCGCAGTGTCCTTCTGTTGCTTGACATGATAGACAAGTCTGTCAAAATGTTCATATGAGGAAGCTTTCCATCTTGTGCTGTGAAGAGTTTTACTAAGAAGTCTATTCATATTACAGTCACAGTAAATCCTTTATCTGTTTTCATGAACAACATGTATAACAAATTTTGTACTTTGCAGTTAATGCGTAGAATTTTGAGGCAATCCTTTGAAGTGCTGAAAAGAAATGAATGGGATGAAAGGTAAGCAGATTTCTGAATGTAGTTACATCATAAAGAGGTTGCCCAATTTACCTTTATCAACTATTTTTTCATTTAACAGATCCTTTTTCTCCATAGATGGCACTGTCATGAAGTCTTAACATGAATTTGTTCTCCAGACCACTTACGATATGTAGTTTAGAAACAAAGTTAGGTGTTACACTTCTTAAGTTAAATACACACTGCCATCAATTACTGTCACGTTCACCTAAGCCATTTAGTCCGTGTTTCACAGAAAGAGATTTGAGAATGTAATTCACGTATGCTTATGCAAAACCTGAACATAGAAGCTTGTCATGTGGTATTCCAAGCAGTCGTGAAATCTGAGAGCTCTGAATTTTTAATGGAGTTTGCTAGATCTGACTGATTTAGTCGGGAGAGCTATCAGTGGAATATCATCTGTGGAGTGATTAGACAGGGATACTGCATCCCAGAAAATACAGAAAAGGAATTTTTTTTTGGTTGTGTTTTTCTACTTGGCTGTGGCTTTTTGGAGGTTTGGAGGGGGCTTTATTGTGTTTAATCATGGTGACTTGTCATTTGATAAGACAAAACTCCTTAATTGTAAACTTCCTGTTTGTTGTATACATCAGTGGTTTTGTTTGTAGTTCTTCCATATTCTATCATATGGTAAGTAATTGCGATCATCTTGCTCTGTCTAGAGCTCTTGTGCCACTTCTAAGCTTGCTCTGTGTTTAAACTGATGAAGAGCTTTATGTCTTCTAATTAGAAGTGCTTGATAACCTAGTGTTAAGCTCATGCTTTCTCTTGCCTTCTGAAAATGTACAGGCGTGTTTTTGCAGAAATAGAAAGGAATGCAAAGCTAAAGTACACCCCATCCCCTCTGTTCTACCTTAATTTTGCGTTGGGTACATACCCACAGTTTGAAGAGATGAAAATGCTCCTTGACAGGAACAGAAAGTGTGAGAGGAGGTTTGATAAAGCCGAAACCCTTCTTCTCCACACACAGTCCCATGGCAGAGGCGTGGTCTCCCAAACTGATCTCTGACAAGGTTTCTTATGTCTTTGGCCTCCCTTTTTCCAGCTTCACTAGAGGGATGACCTGGAGGCAGTGTGGGAAGAGATCATAGTTCCTTGCTTTGCAGGGTGAGGGAGCTCAAGAGCTGCCTTTCCCTCCTAGGTGGAGGCTAAAAGCTGCCTAGCGTGTCTTCCATTTCTCATTTCTTTTCAAATGCTTTTGAAGAAAGGAATATTAAAGTAAAACTGAAATACTCTTTATGGGTTTGGAACGCTTTAAATTCTCTTTGGAACTGGAAACGTTTATTCTGGGCAAAATTGCAGAACGCCAGGGGAGAAAGTGTGGAATATACAGAACTTTACTTTCCTGAAAGGTAGCAAGGATAGGCCTCAGAAAAAAAAAAAAAAGAAAAACGTTCTGAGCGCTGTTTAGGTGCAGCGATGACAGCATGTCTGTTTGAGCCATGTCACTCCAGCAGTATTTGTTAGAGGAGTCCAGAAGTCAGTAACTGAACAGACCCACAGTCCTGCTTGTACACAGCTCGTTCACATCTGGCTTGAGCTATTGGGATGATGATTTTTTTCATGCCTAGCTTAGCGCTCGATCTGTTCTTCAGTGTAATTGTTTTGCTCCAAGTGGCAGTGGATAACATGCTTTAACAAAGGCAAAGCCTGCACAGTTGAAATGAGTTTGAGAAGGATCAGTATTGAATTTAATCTTGCAGTGTGCACAGAAATGAAAATCGTCTCATAAAGTGGAAGGGTACGAGGTGTTGCCCATCAAGGATGGACAAGTGTGACAGCGATGGCTTTGGAATGCCCTGCTCAAATGGCAGAATCCCTCCTACCCATCAATCATATGGCATAATAAAATGAAGTCCAAATTAAGGTGTGAGTTTTAAAACAGTGATTTTCACTGTAACAAACTGCACTGAGTGGATTGTCTGATGCTACAAAATCATCTAGACTGTAAAAAGTTCTGATTATGGATGAATTTTTTAAAATTTTGTTTTAAGATGTGAAAATTGGTTATTGGATTTATTTCTTATGTGTTGAACAGCCATCATAAAGAACGGGTAAACCTGTGAACAACCAAATTTTGTTTTCAAAGCAAACAGAACATGAGCAATTAAATATTCATAACTTGTTGGGGTTTTTCCCTCTCTATTTTTTTTTCAGTCTAATTGAACTATTCCTGCCACTACTAATGAAAGAAGTTATGGACCCAGACAGCAATGCACCCACTGGGATAAAGTTACATTTCATTGATATCTATCTGGATGAACTGGCTAAAGTTGGTGCAAAGGAGGTTAGAAAATATGTTGTATTTATTTTCCTGGTTGACGTTAACTGTGACATGCAGCATTTTAGAATAAATATGATTTGTATATTATGTATGTTTTAACAGTTTTAAATGGAACATAGCAACATTAAATAAGCATGAAGAAAGTGACTTATTACAAGTTACAATTTTACTTTTGTTCGTGTCTTAGTGTAGACAGTGAGAATATAGTAGTTTCTCTCAAGTTGCTGAGTACTGGTACACTGCTCCAAATTGAGGTTAGAAATAGCAATAGAGAAGTCATACCATTCTCTTTTGTTTGTTTAAACAGAAAGGACTTAATGTCTTTTCCCGTGTGTGAACATGTTTGCCAGTCTTTGCTTTTGCAAAAACTTCATAAAACCTGCTCTTGGTTGATTGTATAATACACCTAAACAGAGGAGGAAAGTGAACTTTCAAAGTTGTCTATTATTTGTTTATTGTTGGCTTCAAACATTGTTGCCTGTGCATTGAGCAATTTACCCTCTACATCCAGTTGTTCATTTTGTTGATGACATCTGTTTTTCTCTGCTGTGTATTGCTGTTTCAGTTGCCCTAAATTGTGGTTGATGCTACTGTGATGCAGAGTTTTGCAGCAACTGAAAAAGCCTGTTACGGCAGCTGTTGCTGCTGAACTTCTTCCAGGGTATTGCTCCTGTTACTCCACTAGGGCGAGCTGCCTGCTGCCCCACACTTCGTTCCAGGCTTCTGCTCATTTACCTCCTCTTGTTTCTGGCATCTGATACATCTCCTTGCAATGGACAAAGCTGTTAGCAATTTCCCATTTGTATTCTTTGCAGTCAGTATTGAAAGCAATCCGGCTTGCAGCTTTTGTGGTTCTGAATTTTGGAGTGTGAGAGAAGACGTCTGCACAAGAGAATTGCCTGCACTTGGAGCCCAAATAATTTCTGCAGCCCCAGCACCACAAAACTGTCGTTAAGCCATTCACAGGAAGCATGGGAAATTAGTCCCCAAGACTATTTGAAATCAAGCTGATGTTCATAATTTGAATTTAGGGAAGGATTTTTGTTTAGTGCTACTGTAGCTGACAGTGTTTTCGTCCAAGTGGTCCGATTAAGAGAAACCCAGATCTTATTCATGTCTGCTACACACCTTCTTTGTGAAAGTGCACAAAATTATTTACATTTTCTCTGCCTCATGTTTCCATATCTAAAATAAGCAGCTTTGTTGTATTTCTGTACTCAGTAGATTAAAGCCTGCAAAGTAGCCAACATTTTTATAATGCTTCCAGGGAATATCTGGAAGTTAGTAGTAACAAAAAGTCACTGGATACTTCTGTCAGTTGGAATTAGATAGCATACTGAAAGGCTTTGACTTAAGTTCTTAAAGAAGATTCCCCTACGCTGAATATCCAAGGAATCTGAGTGTACGTATACAATATTTACTGTACTAATTATTTTTTTGTTCTAATCATATAGCTCACAGCAGACCAGAATCTCAAGTTCATTGAGCCTTTCTGCAAAATTGCTGCCAAATCAAAGGAGTAAGTTTAATGAAAAGTTAAATATTTTTTAAGAATTAAGAAATTCTGCATATACCATTCCACATGGTAATAAATGGGTTGAAGAAGAGTCATAGCATGACTTCAGAACACAGAGAAAGGATATTTTACTACCGATGTACACAGTCATTTGAAGATACCTTGTGTTTATCAAAGCTATAGTAGTCTTCATGTCCTCTAGTAGATGGGGCCAGTAACGTAGTGACCAAGGATGAGGATAAGGCAGAGGTACTTAACGCTGTCTTTGCCTCAGTCTTCAGCAGTAGGACCAGTTGTACCTTGAGTACCCAGACCCGTGAGCTAGAAGACAGGGATGGGGAGCAGAATGAAGCCCCTGTAATCCAAGGGGAAATGGTGAGGGACCTGCTTCAGCACCTGGAGGTACACAAATCTATGGGGCCGGATGGGATCCACCTGAGGGTACTGAGCGAGCTGGCGGAAGCGCTCACCAGGCCACTTTGCATCATTTATGAGCAGTCCTGGCTGACCGGGGAGGTCCCAGCTAACTGGAGGTTGGCAAACGTGACACCCATCCACAAGAAGGGATGGAGGAGGACCCGGGGAACTATAGGCCAGTCAGTCTGACCTCAGTGCCTGGGAAGGTCATGGAACAGATCATCCTCAGTGCCATTACACGGCACATGCAGGAGAACAGGGTGATCAGGCCCAGTCAGCACGGGTTTGTGAAAGGCAGGTCATGCCTGACAAACCTGATCTCCTTCTACAATAAGGTGACCCACTTAGCGGATGAGGGAAAAACTGTGGATGTCATCTACCTGGATTATAGCAAGGCTTTTGACAAAGTTTCCCACAGCATTCTCCTGGAGAAGCTGGCTCCTCATTGCCTGGACAGGTGTACTCTTCACTGGGTAAAAAACTGGCTGGTTGGCCGTGCCCAGAGAGTGGTGGTGAATGGAGTTAAATCCAGTTGGTGTCCGGTCACAAGTGGTGTTCTGCAGGGCTCAGTGCTGGGGCCAGTTCTCTTTAACATCTTTATCAATGACCTGGACGAGGGGATCGAGTGTACCCTCAGTAAGTTCGCAGATGACACTAAGCTAGGTGG
>VZSZ01008659.1:492777-520295 GCA_013398815.1 Ibidorhyncha struthersii
CCCTCACTACAAGAAAGACACTGAGGTGCTGGAGCGTGTCCAGAGAAGGGCAACGAAGCTTGTGAGGGGTCTGGGGGACAAGTCTTGCGAGGAACAACTGACGGAACTGGGGTTGTTTAGCCTGGAGAAGAGGAGGCTGAGGGGAGACCTTATCACTCTCTTCAGGTACCTGAAAGGAGGTTGTAGAGAGATTGGGACTGACCTCTTCTCCCTAGTGACAAGTGATAGGGTGAGAGGAAATGGGTTCAAGTTAAGCCAGGCGAGGTTTAGGTTGGATATTAGGAAAAAAAATTTCACTGAAAGGGTTATCCAGCATTGGAATAGGCTGCCCAGGGAGGTGGTGGATTCGCCATCCCTGGAGGTGTTTAAAAAAAGGGCAGACGTGGTACTTGGGGATATGGTTTAGAAGTGGTTTTTGTCAGGTTAGGACAATGGTTGGAATCTTAAAGGTCCCTTCCAACCTCAACAATTCTATGATTCTATAGGTTTATAAGAATTATATCAACACCTGTTTGTTGGTTTTGTCTGTTTTTTATTTTTTAACATGCATAGAACAGCTGAGCTGGTTAGATTCTTTGTTGTTGTAGTGTAATATAGAGCAGCATATAAACACAGCGAAATTTAAGAGGGGAACATTGGCAGGACACTGTTTGGATTAAAGGACTTCTGTTTAGGAAGTAACAGGTTCACTTTCCTCATCTGGAGAGCTAGATGGTCCTCCGTTTTCTTCTCTCTTACCCGTTTTCCCTGTGTCCCTCAAATTTCCATTTTTTTTAATGGGGGGGGGCATATGCTTCTGCCTTTCGACTCTCATCCCTGCTCTCCTGTAACGCAGTCGATGTATGCTGCATGCTGTAGCCACTGGTATCTTTGAGCTCATTGTGGATCAGTCCCCCTACGCCATCGAGGACCTAATGAAAGAATTGGGTAGCAACAGTGATGAGGAGGAAGTGTCTGAAGAAGACAAACAGGGAAATGAAGAAGTGCTTAAAACCAAAGGTGAGGAGGAAGTTCTAAATGGCCTTGGTAACACTTGATACGATTTAAAAATTTGTTTCTTAGAAATACATTTCTGCTCTGAACCAGCCAAACACATGTTCAAGTTGTTGTAAGGATAATTGTGCTTAAACAAAGTGACTCCAAAAGAACACGTCACAAAAATCAGTAATCTCTATAAAACCAGGCAGTATCAGCTTTCTGCAACAGTGCTAGATGACAATCCATTCTGGCTTTTGACTCTTGGATGTCCATAACATTTTTGAAGAAGATGAGGTTTTGGCATTCTGTGGGAGTTTTAAATTAAAAAAAAAAAAATAAAATTAAAAAGCTGAGAGGGAAGGTTTTCAATCCAGATATACTCTGGTACAGAGGCAGTTTTTTAAAAGGCACTGAGATAATGCCACAGTTGTGTATTGCATACTGGTGACATAAAGTAGTTAAATCAGTCTAGGCTCACAAGATCGTATGCAGAAAAATGAAAATGCACCTGATCTTCTGTCTATCAGAGGAGTGTGTGCTATCTCAGTTTTTACAAACTAAACATTAATATTCAGTCTATTTTTTATAACAGAAGACAGATGTTTGTCAAGAAAATCAGCGCAGAGCTCTGACAAAACAGAGGATATTAATGAAAATGATGATGACGGTAACGGAACCGTTCTGCAGGTTTGTGGTTTGCTTGCTCTGTTACTGATACTCCCCCTGTTTTCTTTTTTACCCATCCCTTTCAAGTGGTATAGAAGTAAAGGATGTTAATCAGATAAACATGTTACAAAGTTTTAATCTCCTTCTGCTCTAATGTAAGGTGGTATTTATGTAACGTGTACTCTGTGAGTACTTTACAAGAAAATAAATCCGTGTCTGAATTCTTCTTTCCTCTTTCCCATGCCTTCTTTTTTCTGCTCCTCCCTTCCTGTTTCAAGAGTTCAAAAATGTATGGTAAAAGCCAAATCACTGTGGGTGGTAAAGCAATCTGCGTAAGCTTCATTGACAATAAGAGCAAAAGTAATGGATGATGGGATACATCGGAGAGAGGGTAAAATGTTGCAATTTGGGTTGTTTGTAGACCCACTTCCAGCGCAGTGTAGTGTCCTTGACAGATCCACCCATGAAACATACATGCAGGTAGATGTGCTTCACACATCTGTGGCTCTTAAGCAAGAATTAGGACGTGACACACTTCAAATCTGGTATTTAGCTAAATATTTGCAGGGGTTTTGAAGGTGGTTGTCTTATCTCTCGAGTAAGAATTAAGGTTAGGAATGTTTGAGAAAGTAAGATTGAGTTCAACTGTTCTGTTAATGAAGCAACCATCTGTGTGGCGCGGTTGACACGCTGGAGGGAAGGAATGCCATCCAGAGAGACCTGGACAGGCTGGAGAGGTGGGCCAATGCCAACCTCATGAAGTTCAACAAGGCCAAGAGCAAGGTCCTGCACCTGGATCGGGGCAATCCCATGAACAAATACAGGCTGGGTAGAGAGCAGCCCTGAGGAGAAGGACTTGGGGTATTGGTTGATGAGAAGCTCAACATGAGCCGGCAATGTGCAATCACAGCCCAGAAGGCCAACCATACCCTGGGCTGCATCAGAAGAAGCATGGCCAGCAGGTCAAGGGAGCTGATTCTGCTCCTCTACTCCACTCTTGTGAGACCCCACCTGGAGTACTGTGTCCAGCTCTGGGGCCGCCAACATAAGAAGGACATGGACCTGTTGGAGCAGGTCCAGAGGAGGGCCACAAAGACGATCAGAGGGTTGGAGCACCTCTCCTATGGGGAAAGGCTGAGAGAGTTGGGGTTGTTCAGCCTGGACAAGAGAAGGCTCCAGGGAGACCTGCTATAGCAGCCTTCCAGTATCTGAAAGGGACCTGCAAGAAAGCCAGAGAGGGACTTTTTACAAGGGTGTGTAGTGACAGGACAAGGGATAATGTCTTCAAACTGGAAGAGGGTAGATTTAGATTAAGTATCAGAAGATTTACTGTGAGAGTGGTGAGACACTGGAATAGGTTGCCCAGAGAGGCTGTAGATGCCCCGTCCCTGGAAGTGTTCAAGGCCAGGTTGGATGGGGCTTTGAGTAACTTGGTCTAGTGGGAGGTGACCCTGCCTGTGGCAGGGGGGCTGGAAGTCTATGATCTTCAAGGTCCCTTCCAACCTAAACCATTCTATGATCGGTAAAAGTCAGTATATATGCGTGGAGTATAAATTTCAACAGAGAAAAAATACTTTGGGTTTAAAGGAAGTGACTTTTTAAAGGATGTGTATGCTACTTGAATTGTTGATAACATGAGTCGCATCATACTTTCCTCCCAACAGTTTGATTATAAGGCTGTTGCTGACAAACTCTTTGAATTGGCAAGCAAGAAAAATACGCCTTCCCTTAACAGAAAGCGTCTGTACAAGCTGGTCAGAAGGTGAGTTCTGTTGAAATACACCTTGCATGTGCCACCTTGTCCTAAACATCTTTTACTTTGCTTGCTCTCTGCCCTTGCTTGTCCTGGTGACAATGTCATGAGACGAGGTTTGTCTCACAGCCCTGTGTAACATGCATAAGGTGCCTGAAGCCTCTGCTACCGTTCCTCATTGGCACTAGACAACTGCAGCTAGCTGAGGTGTGTCTACACGGGGTGGATTTGTACTGCAGGATGTGACATTAGATGGTGTGTGATGCAATTTACAGATATGGGAGAAGTGTTAAATTGCTCTTTTCTCAATACTTTCAGTGATTTGGTTTGGGTTTTTGAATTTCTGAGGCAGATCTCTTATGGAATGAGCCCTTTGTAACTTCCTGTGCAAAATAGTTGTTCCTATTTTGACAAAACCATAGTAAGTACAGTGCTGCTAGTGTTGTTATTGGTACTAAACCAGTAACTCTGTTTTGTTTTTCCTTCTCTCTCTTCCTCCCCACCTCCAGGTTCCAGGACTTAGCAGAAGGTAAGGACTGCGCAGCATACAGAGACAGCAGTTTCTTTCAGTTAAAGGATATATAATGTTCCCATACAATGTGTATTACAAATCTCTTTTTTTTAATGTGTATTTCAAGAATACTGTTTGGGGGGGTTTGTGTTTTTTTTTAAATCATTAAGACACATTACATGTTTTTGGCGAGATGGCCAAATCCCCTTCACAATTTGAGTAACCCTGTATTTTGTCCTTAAATGAAAGAGAATTATTTTTACTTAAATAGGAATCACTCATATGATTTTCTTTCGGGTTAAGTCGGGAACAAGAAGTTGATTTTCTTTCTGTGGGAGTTACGCTGTATATGAACAGCGTAACTGTTCATAGAAATAGAACTATTAGTTTTCACATACCTTATACTTCTTCCTCAACAGGAATCTTCCCCCAAGATTTTCCCGAAGATGTTTCTACAGATGAAGACGATGATGAATTCAGCAGAGGAAGACGAAAGAAAAAAGCTGTCAAGCCCTGGGAGAAAAACAAGTTGGAAAAAGTAAAAGGTAAGGCAAGATCAACCTTTGGAAGAGGACAGTCTGCAGTCACTTGTGTAACTTGGCAAACTATCAGATACAAGCTGTTCTGAAGAAGTCAAACCTGTTGTTTAGGATGTGCTGATTTGTATCATGTTGCGATGAAGGTTAAATGTGAAATTAAGGTCTCTGAAAGTGGTGGGAGTTTTGTCACGAATTTTGAGGCAAGCATCACCTCAAGAATTTCAGTTAAAAGCAGAACTGGAAGGTTGTTTGCATTGCTCCATTGAGCAGTTCCATTTACTGCAGGAAAACAGAAACATGTCAGTCTTCTTAAATAGGATGACTGTTAGAATATAGGAGTTTGAGGGTGTTTCTGGAAAGGTGAAGAGAGTTACTGAGAACCAGGTGCAAGTATCTCTAGCATCACAGCTTATATTGATGTGGCACAAGCCCAATCGTACCCAAAAATATCTCATGTAACTACTGAACCCCTGAGTTGCCCTTCTGATGGGCTTAACAGGTGGGTAATAACAACTTTTTCTAGCAATATTGCTATACAAAACAGGGTTACCACAGGGAATGTTAGCTGTGACAAGGCAAGATCAGCAAAATATTAATTAGGCCAGGCATCAGAGGAATGCAATGTCCTGACTAGGTGTAATAGTAAAACTGGCTGATAGCAGGAAAATGGTACACCTATTTTAAAAGAACAGAAAAGGAAAAAAAAAAGGAAAAAAACAGAATAGAATTCAGTTGTTGTAAGTACCGTTGTGTTTCACATCTGTGTTATATGGCATTCTTTTTGGGGTGGATTTAGAGGATGATCAAGAGATGTCAAGTGCGAAGGAGGCATCAGTTTCCCAGAAGAAGAGGAAAAAAAGAAAGAGGGACAGCCCAAGCGTTGATTCTGGAACAGCTGATGGAAATTGTGAAAAGGGAATAGCTGAAACATCTGGATCTAATGTTTTTAGCCAGGGAAAGGTGCCAGAAAATAACAAGGAAGGGAAGAAAAAGAAATTGCTAGTAAATGAGGCAAATGAGACCACAAACGTAGCAACTGACACCAGAGGAATTCACAGTATCTCTGCACAGAACAGTCTGACAGATGCAGAACAGAGTAAAAAGAGTCAGCTGAAGGAAATGAATCCAAAAGTGCAAAATATTCCTGTAAAACCAGCGTGTCGGAATGGACCAGCTAATGCCAGTGAGGCAAAGGATGTCAGCCCGTCCATCACACCATTAACTCCAAAGATTGTGAAAAAGAAACAGAAAGCAGAGGCTGTCTTGGTGAATGGGGATTGCCTTTTGCAGCAAAGTGACACGAAATCCAACAAGGGGACCCTGTCAGGAGATGCAGGTTCTGAATCTGCGCCTTCCAGACAGATCAAATTGAAGACAAAGACAAAGCTAGTTGGTTTGGAAGGGATGAAAGTCTCCAGCCAGAAAGCAGCAACCTTGAAAAAGAAGAGAAAAGTAAAAGAGGTGCTAAACTCCATTGAATCCAATGGAGTTTTGGAGACTGCATGCAAGAAAAGCAGGAAGGGGGTATGTATCTCGTTCTTTTCCTCTGCCTTCTTCATGAACTGCCAGGCTTGTTTTCTAGTTTGGCTTTAGCTTTCCGATTGTGGGGCTTCATGGGCAGGCTGCATGCTGATGTCCTCATGCATTGTCACCAAAAAGAACTTAATTCCCCAGAAATCCACACCCACCACCATGGTCTTATGCCCTCCTGTTGCAGCGACACTAAAGCCTGTGCCAGCTATTCAGATGAAAGAACTCATCTAGCTGAAACTTATTATTTGAGATTATGACACTGTGACCTTCAACGTCATCAATGGCTGTATGATCACATTTATGAGTGGTCCAGTTTCTTTTAAAGACTATACTGTGTTTCTTTTCACTAGAAAGGTCTGATTGTAGTAATCTTAAAAAATTCATGTCTTGCAGTTTTGGAACAAGCTATTTTTTTTCCCCTCTACCTCCCACCCCCATTTTCTTCTTGGCAATAAGTAGAATAGTGTTGATTTTGCTCAGCTATTTGAGAATCAAGAAGCGTTTTGCACTATATAGTTTTGGTAGCGTGGCTAAGAGAGAGAGTGCAGGGGTTCTTCCCTCTCCTGCCACTGAAATTCTTTTAACTGGTTATTTTCTGCTTTTTCTCCTGTTGCCTAAATATTCCGTGTTGCATACCTCGTCTTTCTTTCTCTATAAAAGCTTAATTTCTAAGAAAATATGATTATGCCACCCCCATCTCTGTTTGTAAAACTTTGCTGCAACTGACCAACAGGTTCAAAGACGCTCAATAGGTTCAAGATGAAGTTCCTGCAAGCTTCAGGGAAATGAGTTGTTGGCACAAATTAGCGTAGCCACTGAGGGAAAGGCAGCAGTGTGACGCCAGCACTTGTCTGTTGGCTGGCTGGCCAGTCAGTGCATGGGCTAGCAGGCCACTCTTTCCATGTGTAATTCCAAAGAAACTGTAGCATTTGCTGTTTCTTGCCCAATCCAGATACTGAGTGTATATGTGTGTGTTGAGCGGGAGTGGGGGGACGGAGACAAGGAGAGAAATTTGGGAGTTGAGTCAGGAGAATGAGAGTATTGATATAAGAAAGAGGAGGGCAGGATAAAGCAAAAATGCACAAATGTGGAGAAGATTGGCTTTGCTAATTTTGTTTTCATTGCTTGAGAAATAACATGTTGCTTTATTTCCTGGTTTTAGTTATGTAATACTGGTCTTGTGCCCAGAAATCGTGAGGGGTGTGTTTTGATTCTTGATTTCAAAGACAACACACACCTCCAAAGAATTAGCTTCAAGTATCGAGAGCGAGGAGGAGGGGGAGAAGGGGAAAAATCAGACAAGTTTAGCATTATTTCACAGTTGTCTCCAGAATTCAGAAAGCTAAAAGACTTAACGCCTTTTTACTTTATTTAAAATAGAAATGATTGTCAAATCAAAAGAGGCCATATCCCCTGGACATTTTCCACAATAAGGCTGCGAACTGCTTTCAGAATTTCACATCTGGAGGTTGCTGTGAAGCGTAGTTGAACTTTCCCTTACAGTAGCCCACAGATATCTGTGGCCCATAGACAACAGGTTGGAAAGCTCTGGAGCGGTGCACTTGATTAGCGGCACTGCCAGGACGGGTCCTAAGAATTGCCTTATGCTGGAGAGGATTGCTTTAAATGGCAGTCCTCAGTATGAACGTGAGGCGGGAAACTAGCAGAAATTCACAATAGCTGGATTTCTGAGAGTATAGACAGACTTCGTACTCCACTTTTTTTTCTCCAAAGTCTCCGTCTTAGTCTAAAGTCAGGCTTTTTCACTAGTTGCGTATCTTACGCATCCAGATTTTGCTTAAGGGCAAGGGAAAAAAAATCAGCACTTGTGTGCAAGAGAGCTCAGTCGATGGTAAGGCAGCCTCGTGCACATGAAGACATCTTTCTTTGCACTTGGATGAGCCAGGCAAATGCATTACAAGTTTTTCTTTCTTTCTTTTGCAATGACCTTCCTAGTTCAGCGCAGAGCCTACTAAAACTACTGTTTTCAGTCATGCTAACTGCAAAACTAACTCCTGAGAGTTAACTATGATGATTAGCTTATGTGAGTACCAACTAGCTGTCTCTCAGCTGCACCGATATTTACAGAAGCCACGTGTGGTAAGCTCTCCGCACTGATCACTGTACTAGGTATAGTTAACTACAGTATTTTTGTACTGAGAGCATTTTTTTCTGTCCCTCCTTTATAGGAAAGCAGCACTGCTCTATCACCATTAAAGAAAAAGAAAGCAAAACCAGGAAGTGATTTTGTAAAATTTGAAAAATCGACTGTACCAAAGGCAGTATTCTTCAGGAAAGCGAGAAGCACCATCTCTTCCACCAGGGCATCCATGCAGGTAATGTGATCTCACAAACAGCAGCCAAGTTTGCAAAACTGCCCCAGCAAAGGGTGTGACCTCTCTCATGCTGTCTTTTCCACTGTGCATTCATTTCCTAACTCAGGCAGATAAAACTGGAAATGCTGTTGCATTTCCTTGTAGACAGAGTCACACATGGCTTCAGAGTTTCAGAAAATGAGTTGTAGGCATCTTTAAAATATCTTCTTCCCCACTGCTTTCAAAAATATCTTCTTGTTGAAAGGACACCATTCTGAACCTGCTCGTTTCGAAAGAAAGCGAAAGCATAAGCTGACTTTCAGATTTGCTAAGGGACTTTGAGCCTCCCCTTTTGTGGAGGCTGGCAAGAGTACAGGGCTTCAAAAGACTGCCCTCTTCTCTAAACTATTTTAACATATAATAGCTTTTCAAGCCCTCTTTGCACTTTGAGGCCTTAGTGCAGTGAGTCCAGTGTATTTCATACACAAATATCTTCTTGTTTGTTGTTGAATTATGTAATGATGTTAAGGAGAGTATGTGATTTCCCTACAAATGGAATATGTTTGCTTTTGGCTTAGAAAAACAGTGCTGTACTCGCAGGGGTCACTGCTAGAGGAGTTCTAAATCAAATGAAGGAAGTAGGCTGCTTTGCATTGGTTTTGATGGGATGCAGGTAAAAGAACTCGTAGCATTGCCCCAGAAATCTTATTTTATTTCATGTTTTTATTTTACTTTATAGCTGAACAAGCTGCAGTCGTCCAGCTCCAAAAAAGTCACGTTTGGCTTGAATAAAAACATGACTGCTGGTGAGTCTAATACATCTGTGTGTCTCCACAGTCTCTCTTGTAGCCGAGGAAGGGGAAAGCTGTACGCACTGATACACACCTATACTCTTCACCTCTCTGAAACAGGATGATTCTGATCCTTTTTTGTCTCAATGTTTTATATAGTTTATAAACCATCCTCAAGTTCCTGTCCAGAGGAGATGGTAAAGTTTAGGACATTCATCCCAACAGCTAGGCTTGCGTGATTGCAGGGCACTGCATTACTGACTTACAGAAGGAGCCTTATGGATAGAAAACACTGCAGCAGAGTGATAGACTCTCCTTCCTGAGCTGCCTGTTCTGTAGGGCACCTCTTAGGGAAACACGTGTGCTTCATCAGTCTTCATTGCTCATTTCTGTTTCCCAGGACATAGGTGCTGATGAGTTCAGGCTGTTTAATAGCAAAGTTTCAGTTTCATCTTGGCTGCCTGTGGTTTATTAATGATAATGAGTAGATAAATGCCAGTTCCCTTCCAGATCCCACTTGTAAGCAGACAGTGTTTTCCCTGTTAAATAAATGTCTTGCTCCGTAGCATAAAAGTTTTTTCCGTGTATTCCTTTTCGCTATTTTTTTTAACTCTCTGAGGTGTGCTATAAGCCAAGTTCAAACAGACAATAGTGAGTTTAGATATATATCTTTATGTTAATGTAACGCAGCTGCACAAAGAGAAAAAAATGCCTACATGCCAGCAGAACGGATAACGAATAGTCTCTAGAGCAGTGCTGTTTAACAGTCAGAGTAGACCCACTTCTTACCCATTGTCATCTTTTAAACTAAAGTGTGGTGGTCTTCAGGATAGCTGGAACTTGTTTCTGAGGAGTAGGCACAGTCTCCAGTGGTCTGTTACACCATGGGGGATGGTTCGTAGCCTCTCTGTGCAACAAACGCCAGTCTCAAAGGGACTCTGCTAAGAGATGTGCTTCTCCACCATCTCTCCATTTTTTCTACAGTCTTCTGATCCTTAGTGATGGACTTAGAGATCTAAGGCAGACTTGCAGGGTTGAGCAAGTCCACAATTGATCGACAAGCCCAGTTATTCCAGCAGTTATATTTCTTTTAACTTGTTTGCTTGTTTTTCAACAGAGTTTAAGAAGACTGACAAAAGTATATTAGTGAGTCCAGAAGGACCCTCCCGTGTGGCTTTCAATCCTGAACAGAAACCCCGTCATGGGGTGCTGAAGACACCCACAGGTACCCCAGCAGGAGAGCCTCAAATGAAGAAACCATTTACTGTATCAGCTAAGAAGAGACCAACTGCTGTGGACTTCTTTTAAACTAACAAATGTGGCCTACTTTTGTACAGGACATTTTGCTAACCTAGAATGTTCTCTGGAGGTATTTTGAACTTCATTATTTTTTTAAGTTAATTCAAATTGTATATACAAAATTCTGATTGTGACCTGGGTCATTGCTATTTTGACACCACTTCAGCTGTATCTTGAAATACCTGTTTTGTCTATTTACAGAAAAGAAACAAAATCCGATCTCTGCTCAGGTTTGGTCTACAAAAAGTATGGTCTCTGCCCATGTCATTCCCGATAGACTTGTTCATTTAATTAAGGAATGTTCAGGGTTTGATTGTTCTGGTGATTTTAATTTTTTGAGCCAGTTTAAGAAAACTTACACTTCATGCTATTAAACTGTCTTTCATTGGACAGGGCTTAAAATGGAAAAAGACAACATAGATTTTAAACCTCCTAGTTGTTCATGTATTTTAAAAGTTTACCCCATCATTTTTCATTTGTCACCTTGGCATACTGTTAATTCTTCTTCTGGAAATAATGATTACCTCATGTCTCTGTTTAATAACAGCTGGACTTGAGTAGCTTTACAGGTAGTAAGCAAGCTTTCCCTGGGATAAGAAATTCCTAGCTGCTCAAGTAGTCACTGTTGCAAATAAACCTTCGCAGCTGGTTGCCTGCTGAGTTGGGAACAGTCACCACATTATTTTCAGTAATACAAGTGCCAAAGCTGGCTTACGCTTGTCATATTGTAAGCTGGCTTCTTCTATTTACTGTAACTGAAATAATGCTCTTGCACAGGAGAAATCTTTGATATTTGCAGGTCTTCCCCCCACCCCCACTGCTGTCTTTCCTGAAGGTCTGACAAGACGCCTCGTTTTCTGCTTTAGCAGCTGGTGTCACCACATTTTACCAGAACTCAGATCTCATTCAGTGAATGAACCTCTGGTTGTCCTAAAGAGAGCTCAGTCGGTGTAGGGCGCCTTTGATTAGGACACACGTCTCTCTCTAAAAGCTTTGGTGCCTCTCAAGACAGGGTAAAACTTTACAGCCCAGACAGCTTGGTTTTGGTTTTGATGTAGAACCAGAAGAATTCTTTCTGCAGCATTTCCTTGGCGTTAAGTTTTTATTTGGATATTTTATTGCTACTGTGCATGTTTTGTTTCTTCTTTGCTTCTTTAGTAAAGAATGCGGTGTACTTCTGTGAGAGACCATTAATGTATTCTGAGGGGGAACTGTGAGGAAGGGGAGAGCAAATGAAAATAAAAACATTTTTGATACGGTTGGAAGATGTTAAATCTTTCTTTGAAAGTTTTGCTTATGTGAATAAGGCAAAGGCTTTACCGCAGAGCTCTACATTAGAGCTCAGCTTCAAAGCACAACCTGGTGCCAAAGCAAAGCTACTCATGAAGCTTCCCACTGGTTGCTTCTGTGATCCCCTAAGAGAGAGGGTAGGTCTGCTTCATTACCTTGTCTTATGATAACTGGTAAACAGTTGGCTACTTCAGCCAGCAAAATTAAATTTTGTGACAAACTGTATTTGCATACCTCAGTACTACTTTTTACCAGTCTTTGATGGCGACCTCTGCCAGATCGCTCCCCGTAAGCAACTGGAGTGAAACTGCTCTTTCATGACTCATCTAGAATTTCTTCAAAATACTGGTGTACTTCTAGATTGCTCGTTGGTCTCAGTTGCTCAGTTCTAATCCGTGCCAGTTCTTGCACTGAGTTTGTGACAGTCCATAGTTTGTGGTACTGCCAGAAGGTCATTTTGCTTGTCTTTTCTCGTTTAAGATAAAGGACTGAATTTTATTTGGTGTTGTTTTAATTTGTATTCGTTTGACTGATCAGTAAAGAACTCTGGAGAATACATCTGATACTTGCTGTTTGAGCAATTATTGTTCATTTATTTTTTTAAAAAAATCTCATTGTATATTAGCATAATGCATTTTTTTGACAAGATGATGGTAACTAGGATTTAACAAAGGCTGTTCAATATGTTGTACTGTTTATCTTGTACTGTGGGTGAGAAGTTTCTTGTGGAATATGCATCAAAGCATTTGTATGTGCATGGTTGTTAATGCATTAGGTTGAAGATGCCATATTCCTCCAAGGATATAGATGCAAACAATCAGCAGGTGGATCTGGTGTGCACAGAAAAATCGAGGCTTGGAATGCATTGAGGTTTGGTTTTGTTTTTAATACATATAACCTATTATGGAAATATATTTAAATTGTTGTCTGGATCTTTTTCTGTTGGCTGTGGATCCATTGGACCTGTTGCTTGTCCAAATATTTTGTTGTCCACAGTGCTAAATGAAAAGGGCAGAAATGGCAGTTGTTTTTTTATCAAAAATTTTAGTGATGTGATTGCTTGTTGGGATTCATGCATAATCCATCTGTGCTGTGAAACTGGTGAAACGTTTTGTAAATATATGTATGTCATGTGTATTGTCTTCAGTGGTGTCTGGAATTTCATTCAGGACAACTTTACAAACAAAAGCCAAACACTGTCAATGCAGTTTAGTCGGCGTTGTTGGGTTAAATTGGATACGTTACCCAAAATGTTTGGATAGGGACAATTCCGATAAATGCCGAAAGCAAAAAAAAAGAGAGATAAATGTGACATCTGGGATATCCACTGCACAGACACAATGGTACTGTAAGGAGAGATGTATCGATAGGGAAAGGGAAAAGAAAAACTGATCTGACCTGTTTGATATCGCTTTATAGGTTTTTTCACAGTGTTATTCCAGCTCTGCAGCTGCCAGTCATGCTGTGAGTCAGTCAGTTAATGTGGCATGCCTTTTAAAGGACAGTATTTTGTAATGATTGTCTCCACGTTTTTGTTATGAATCTGATCAACTTTGTACTTCTCAAGCTCTAATAGTTTATAATTCTTTATAGCTTTAAGAGAACTCAAAAGCACAAAATTAATTCAGCAAGGCAAAAAGTTGAAATTATATTTAAATTATTTGGTATACAAGATCTTTTATAGCCTATCAAAGCTATGTGACTTGGAAAGCATCACATGCCCTTTTTGTCATTTATTTCCTGTGCTTAGACTTTAATTACAGGCAGAAAATAAAAATCCATCTGTCATTTTATGTACCTCTGCAACAGCATTGTTAATACAAATACAGTGTCTAAACGTTACATCATTTAGTCTAGCCCAATAAACCATCTTCTTTTGTGGACGTTGTATTTTGGGAAAATCTGTAAATTTAGGGGGTGGGAGATGGGAGGGGAGCATCCAGGGGGCCACTTGAAAGTAAAAAGGGTGCATGCTTGCTCTCTCTTTTTATTTTATTTTATTTTAATTTTTATTGTATAAGTAGCCAAACCTGACAAAGACTGGGACGCATGTCAGAAGTCAGTAGAGTTGTGATAGGATGCACCTGTTCATACAGCTTGAGCTTCTCACCTTTCTAATTAGGCCATAAAGTAGATACCAGCAGCTGAAAGTTTGCTCAGGAGAAACAAGTAGATCACATGCTGTCATTCTTCGACAATTAAAATTGGTAATTGAAGTGATAATGTGGCAAGATGTGTACTTAATTGTGCAAATGCCAAAGTAGGTAAGAGGTGGACACTCTGAAAGGTCTTCGCTTATTTGTTAGCAGCAGCACGCCATAGGGAGTTACGTATGTACGGGAATCCCGCACGGAGTGCTGCGTCTCCATCTCGGGTACTGACAGGCCCTGCAACTGTGCAGGATCAATTAAGAAAATTAATCATTCTCTTGACAGGCACAGAATTTTCAGAAATGCAAAAAAACTATTCAGACAAAGGAAAGTGACCTATCCACAGCAGTGGCACTAGTAAAATTAAAACGTAAATCCTCAGGTAAAATGAAAACAGATTTCCTTCAGAACAAAGTCCTGTAAATGTGACATTCTTGTTATATGTTTAAAATAATTCACACATCTAAGTTTCTAGATGGCAGTATGTGTTGACAGTGTTGAAGACCATAGGGATAGCATACTAAATTAAAGTAAATTAAGTGCTGCTTGTGTTTTTATTATACATGGTGTCAGGTGGAAGTCCCCATTTGTAGTTTAGCCACGGGGCGAAGATATGACTTACTGCAGTACCTTATGCCACCTTCGTGTGGTGTAAGGTCTCGGTCACTCTGGTGGAGCGCTGTACAGCAAAACTTGCGGTGCCTGCCCTGGACACACTACAAGAGGTCACAGTAAGATTTGGTGCCCGTCGTGGTTCCTCCTGGGATCCATGCAAGCAGGTTGGACCTGGAGTGGCATTTCAGTGACCCATACTGGCTGGCGTTTCTGAGAAGGCAGAAGATGTCTGTCTGCGCAACAGTCTGCAAGGTAACACAAACATATTTTACATTTTATTCCCACCATGCAAATCAAGGAGAAAAGAGCGCCTCTTTCAAAATTTAGAAAGTTGAACAATATGAACAACCCTTCCTGGGGAAAAGCTTCCTTTTTTAAAAAAAAAGCATGTGGATTTTGTTGCTTCAACATAACACTGCAACAGTTGTCATGATATTTTGAACAGATACAATTATTAGCAGGATAGTTCTGTTATCTCAAAAATAAATTCAGCATATTTGACCAGTGTGCTGCAGTCAGGCATCTGTAATGGCTGCATCCCAGATTATACAAATTCTAACTCAGGTAAGAGGAGTTGAAAGAATTTTTTTGTCTCTTATCCCTGAAGGGGCGGGGAAGAGAAGGGTGAGAGTATTCTCTGTTGAGTATTCTCTGCAAATAATACAGTTAATTACTGTAAATAAAATCAAAGAGGCAGTAAAAATACTTTAAACACCATTTTGTGTAGTGATTTCTTTAATATACCCGCTTCATTGGCATGTCTTTTTATTAGACACAGAAGAGGAAAAATCTTTGGTTCTTCAGGAAGCCTTTTTAAAGGGGGTTTAAGAAACCCCCAAAACCTGTTTTTAGAACCCCGTTTGCATTCATTTCATCTTGGAAGATGAATTATTTTACAGAAATTGACTTTCAAAAAAGATAGGACTGACTGTGTTCTCTAGAGCTGCTTACATTCCTTATTTCTGAGAGGTAGGCTTCAGGTTTTAGCACCTCCATACTGTCTTTCTGATATTTGCTCCACAACAGAAAAAATATAGAAATGTTAAAGGAGGCATTTGTTAGATTCTTTCCTATGTAAGAAGTCTTCTGAACATTTCTTGGAGAACAGCTTTAAGGCATAGTCTTAAAATCCTTCCTACAATCAGTTGTGTGTGGAGTCCCTTCAGGGAGCTAAACAGAGAACACTCTTTAGTAATATCATTCCTTCAGGATTTGTATGCCATTCTTTTGAAATATCACAACGTTTTGGATTCAACACCAGCAGATACTAGCCAATTTCAGAGTTGTTTTAAAAAAAAAAACAACCCAAACACTCCAGTAGCTTCAGCACAAGGATTTTACAATGCTCCACACAGAACATGTAATCCCGTGCAATTACACAGTTCCTGGGCTGAACTGTTCCTTATTTACATTTCTCTTTCAGATGTTTGCCTTGCATAATCAAAGTAAAGCCCTGGGAGGTTTGAATTCTGCTCACTGTGTGGTTTTGACTGTGGGTACAAGTTCTGCAGTCTTGGAAACTGTCTGCTGTTTGCATTCCTGCAGTGTTTGTTGCTGAAAAGCTGCTGTCGCTGTTTCTGTGGTCCACCTTTCCTGAAGACTAACAGGGCTAACACGACGGTGAATGTTAAGACTCAGCATAAAAATATGCATACAAGGCCAGAAAGACAAAGAATTAAAACAGAAGGGGAAAAGACTGAAACTGGAGTTCAAGACCTCCTTAATAACAGAAAAACCAGACTTCTCCCCAAAGTCCAGTAAGATTTCTGGGTGCACGATTTCTTAGAATTTTTCTGCCATTGAAAGCTTTAGTTTAATCACAGCTTGGTCAGGCTGCAGCCTGGATCATTCTCTGTGATACTGCTCAGAGGAGGATACAATAGTAAAATAGTGCTCCATGAGGAAATTTTGCTCTTTTCAAACTAGTGGGTATGTAGAGAGAATCCCTGATTGAATCCTAGCTCTTTGACACAGCTGTGTAAAAAAAAAAGTGGAAGTGCCAAGGCTCTCCAGGGAAGTGAATTTCACACTTAATTTTTTAGGAAGCAGATCTCGTTCCAGTCTCAAGCCACATTTTCACAGGCTTTGCCACTATGGTAAACATCTGGGAGACATCTGCCATAAAATGAAGGCCAAAACTGTATAAACACTTGTATAATCCAATAATGTGTACTTGTCTCTGCAGAGTATTGCCATGGAATAATTTCATTTCTGAAACGAAAGCCCTCAAGTCTTTCCTTGTCATTAATCCCTTTGAAAGGAAGAACGGGAATCATTCATGAGATCTGCACTGCCTTCAAACAGACTGACAGAGCGGAGAGAGTGCCCACTGTTTCTTCCTTAGAAGTCCACTCAAGGAGTCCTTTACAGCAAGAGGGGAAGAAATTGCCGTTCAATGTTTGCAGGCTGCCAAATTGGCCACTAAGGGCCTGAACTCCAACACAGTTGTTTGCCAAGAATAGGAAGTACCGTATTGCGTTGTGACACCAGGCACTGGAATTTGCAGTTTACCCTTGGCGTGTTGAGGGCTTGCAAGTGATACGGACATTTTTACTGATTATTTCAAACCAGCCGTAGACAACGATGTTAACTGGCCAAGAAACCTACCATTGCTGCTGACAATGATAGGCAGCTCACATACCTGCCAGGGCCAGATGGCAACTTTTACTTTTTGCCCATTTATCTCATGTAATCTTTGTATCTTTTCTGTATCAGTTTAGCTTATTTAAATATAGAGGTTGTTAGCTGCCCTGGAGAAATATCTTTGCTGTCAAACCTCCCGTATCTTGCTGGCTGCTTTTCACTATGTGGTTTCAGTAATTTATGCAAAAAGTTTTCTCTCCTTCAATCCCACAATACCAAATCTGGGAAGATGAAAGGTCCTCATAAGAAATAAACTTGTATGAAGCATCTTACTTTAACTTAGGTGAGAGACTGAAATGAGGCCAAAACAATGTTGTTTTCTGGCCCTCCCCTTCCAGAAGTCCTGATTCTGTGGCTTGCACATAATTGCACTGCTCATGTTATGCTAATGGTCTGTAGTCTTAGGCTTTCATTTTATCCCTTTTACTTTTGATAGTTTTGGGGGACTGCCTTTGAATAGCTGCTGTTTGCTGAGAGGATCTTAAGCTGGGTTCCAGAAAATAATTGTTTATTATTCATGTTCCAAGCATGGAAGCTAATGATTAATTTCCTCTTAATTTTTGTAACTGTGGCTATTTGTGTGAATTGCAGTGCTGGAGGAGTGTATGAGGGGCTTAGGCTTCTCTTTTTTTTTTTTTTTTTTTACTTTACTAGTAAATGCTAAATCTAGCAAACCTGGGGTTATTCTGAAACTCCTGATGAAAGTTTGGTATGAAATCCTGGTCCCACTAATGTCTGCTAATTTTGCCCTACCATTATATTTTTCACAGAATCATAGAATGGTTTAGGTTGGAAGGGACCTTGAAGATCATCTGGTTCCAACTCCCCTGCCATGGGCAGGGACACCTCCCACTAGACCAGGTTGCCCAAAGCCCCGTCCAACCTGGCCTTGAACACTTCCAGGGATGGGGCCTCCACAACTTCCCTGGGCAAACTGTCCCACTGCCTTACCACCCTTAAAGGGAAAAATTTCTTCCTAATAGCTATTTTAAATCTACCCTTTTCCAGTTTGAAGACGTTACCCCTCGCCCTATCACTTTGTACTAAGAAGAAAAACCAGGAGACCTTCAGAACTACTTAGGTTAGCTGTTGCTGCTGTTCACCATGGTCAAAGCTACAATAGTGCAGAGAATTGTTCCCTAACAGCACAGGCAAAATCAAGAGCACATTAGAAAGGAATTTCCAGCCTGGAACAGAATTAACATCTCTCGGACTCCTGAAATCTGTCCTCTATTATTACTATTTTACGCATTAGTGAAATGGTGCTAAATGGAAATACAGAGTCTGTTTGTGAACTTACTGAATTTCATTCGGATTTTTAAAGGTTAATTTAAAGCAGAAATATCTTTTTGTAACCACTGAAGGAAAAGAACAAAATGAAATTACCATTACCCAGGTAACAGGACTAGAAATAGATGCGATATTAGTCAATTTAGCGTGTACTCCCTGCAGCTTGAACTCAAATGCAAATCCGTTCTGGTTTGAGCACGGCAGTGGCCTGACTTCCCACTGCTTTGTGTGCACATTTCCCCAGGGAATAAGCTGTGTAGCGAGGGAGCTTTGCCAAGCCGATATCCCCGAGCAGTGGGAGCTGAAGCAAGTGACTCATGACTGCAAGACGACAGCATGTGATGCAAGACACGCACACGACAAACTGCTGAGAGATGCAGTTCATGACCGAGAGGTTTATTCCCACTGCCAGGAAAGGCCTTGTTCTTTTCCAGCTGTTATCACGTCTTATAAAACAAATATACATAGTGTGGCATTTCAGATCCAAAATCTGTATCAAACAATTTTCAAGGTTAAATATTAAAAACTAGGTGCAGAAGTGTCTGCAAAATCAAAATATTAAAAGCAACGAAATAACAGCCATTTCTTCCCAGTTTCCCCCCAGGTGCCTTAAAAATGAAGCAAAAGCAAAACATTTGTGTGCATTTTCCTAAAGCCATTATCACTACGACATGCCACATCGTGCTGTATCGCACCATAACTGCTTGCATCTCCTACGTCTTTGCTTGCCAGAGCGGGGTTTTGGTCCGCTGCTAGAAATATATTGGTTGGCCTTCGAAGAGGCACGTGCACTTACTCTTTAGTGCTGGTGAATGGTTATTCAAGGACAAAAAGGGGTAACTGGGGTTAAACTCCTGATAATGATGAGTTACTTTTCCCCAATATTAGGTAGCAGATACTAAGCGCAAGAGGGCTGGATCCTGATGGTGTCAGCATGAGCATTTGGGACAAAAGTGCAGGCTGATCCCAGGCAGTGTAGCTCCCTTAGACAACCAAGGGAGGCCTTCTGCTTCCTTTTCATCAACTTCAACCATTTTGTTAAATGGACACTGGAACCAAAACGTGCAGACATCAGCACCAACCGAAATATTTGTGTGCAGTTACTGGGAATTGTACTAATATAAAGGGTGTTTCTGCTTAGAATTTCACAGCAGAGGGGTCCTGCATTGTTTTAAAAAGAGAAGGTTTTTTAGGTTTCTGAAGGAGATGAGGACCAAGAATGCCATGCTATACCGTGCTGTTCAACTGTGATAATTTGTGACAGTGATACGGCATTTTAAAAAGAACTTTCTTATCCCTGGCCTGTCTTAGCTTGACACCCAGCCCCTTGCATGTTTTTCATCGGAGCAGTTCCATTTACTTCAATAAAACAATTGACATGAGGATTGCAAGACTGGGCCTGACATTCGGAGGCTGACACGTTGCGTGATCTCCTCCCTGAGGCCCCATTTTGCAAAAATGCTCAGAATATACACAGCTTTGGCAAGTCAGTGATAGAGAACAGGTTTGAGTCAGAGATGTAAGAGACTTCCAATCACGTCATCTCTTAATATATTAAATGACTTCTTTTTTTCTGAATGGCTACAAAGCCAGGCTGCTTTGTGGTGTGGGAAAGGTTGTATAGGCCCTTGTTCTGCAAGTTTCAAAGGCCAAAAGAGAAGGCAGCACCCAGCAGTTTGCATGATTGGACCTGGAGTGCAGAACTACATGTATGATGTTCATTATGAGGACTGTTATGAGGACTGTTTCTTCCAATGCTGTTTAAAGAAGCTGGGGCATCTGAGTACCATTCTCAGCATTATAATCGCTAATAGAGTCAGTACGGATTTAAGTCCAACAGTTTTTCTGCAGGCTGTTTTTTCACCAAAGCTGAGAGCACGTCAACCTTGCTAGTTTGCAGTTCTATTTCATGCTAGGTTTTGGAGAAACAGCGCTGATGGGTGCTCTTTTTGCACTAGAGCCAGCAGCCCCACCTGCCTGTCAAAGGGTTTAGAATGGCCTTTCTAATTCCCCCATGCAGAAGAGCTTTGATGGCAAGATCAGTCTCAATAATCTGCTTTCTTTTGCTGAGAAAATGGCTCCTTCTCTGCCATTATTGACTATTCCTGACGAAGTTAATCATTTTAATACAGGCCAAGTGAAAATTTGGTCTGTAACAGGAACAACACATCCCTCCTTCATCAAATGCTGCTCATACTTTATTATTACTATTACAATCATAAATTGGTACTTTACAATCTGTCTTAGCAAACATTCTACTGACCAGCAAAAATCAGTATCGTAAATACAGTTGGTCTTCTGATTGGAGCGTGCACAATTATTACTCTCTACTGGTCCAATTGTGCTGTCTTGAAGATTTGTTGAGAAAAGGAAGGGCTATTGACACAACTTTTACATAACCTTGAACTTTTATTTTCTGTGATGCCTATGATGATTTAGAGAACCCATATACAATTTAGAAAATCTGATTTAAGATCCTCTATGCATGTTTTATCAAGCTGAGTGTGTCGTATTCTTGGCAGCCCCATATCTTTTCTGTTGTGCTCGCGTAGAAAATCTGGACATCAAGAGACCTTGGTAGTTAATGCAGTCTGTCCCCTGTTCCAAGACAAACTTAAATACAGCTATCAATATTTGTAAAAATATTTCTTCCACTAGTTATGAAAAACAAACAAACTGAAGATAAAAACTGATCAGTCTTCCAAAACAATCTCTTCCTTCTTGTGCTTTGCATAATCCTTTGCCTAATGGAAGTAAGCCCTCCATTATGGACATCAGTTTATTCCCTTCTGCTCCTTCACAGAACTGTGTTCTATGTCTTTGTAGACTGTTACTCGAATTGGGCTTTCATTAAGCTGAAGAAACCATTTCCTTCTAGGCTGTGTGTCCTAAGCCTTGGATCCTTCTTATGGCATTTCACATTGTTCTTTCATGAAATGTCGTTCCAAAAACTTGGCAGTAGTCCACCAGAGACCCTACCAGAGCTTAATATGCTGCAAGGATTACTTCATATGTCTTGCCGACTATATTGCTGTTTATGCAGTCCAAAAGGTGATTGATTACCTTTATTGCAGTATTGTGACATTGTTGACCCATGTTAAGCTTGTTATTCACTGTAATCTCATGATTTCTGGAATTCCAAAGGGTAACAACACAGACCAAGGAAGGCAACAGCCTGTGCAACAAATGGCCCATAAAGATGTTTGTCCTGCCTGTCCAGGAGCAAAGAAAGTAGGTAAAGATGTGTATCTTCCTCGATTGCTGGCTGGCCGACTGTCACGTGCATTATTGCCTCAGGTCTGCCAGGTGTATTGCTTTTTGGTGCACTGACAGGCTGAGCAGACAACTAGGGGAGATACAAGGGTTTAGGGGAGTTGTAGAAGGAGACAGCAGAGGAGGAACAAGGAACATTTGTGGAAGAAACATTGCCAGTTGTTAATAAACTGTGGTCTTTCTGACTATCCTCTCTCTTGATCAAATTATAGAATCAGAGAATCCTCGAATGGTTTTGGTTGCAAGGGACCTTAAAGATCATCTAGTTCCAACGCCCCTGCCACAGGCAGGAACACCTTCCACTCAAAGCCCCATCCAGCCTGGCCTTGAACTCTTCCAGGGATGGATTATGATAATCTTCTACTCAAAATTCACGATTTTCAGAAAATACTCAGCTCTGACCAAGGAGAACTGGTTTGAGAGGTCAGGTCACCTTAAAAACCAAACCATAAAACTGCATGCACCATCCAGTGACAAGGTCAGGATCTTGAGAAGGTATCATCCCAGTAGTACTACAGAAGCAGCTGCAGTAGGAATCCTAGGACAGCTTCTCTATTGCCGACATTTGATCTAACCTGGTCTGCCTTTTTCTTTTTTTCCTAATGAAGCCCTTTGTCACACATTGAATGGTTATTCGCGCTTTTGATAGTCCTCCTGACCCCCAGATTTGGAGGAGTAGCTGGGAGTTATTTTTTTCTCACAGAACAGTCTTGAGAAGGATAGCATAGCAGAATGCATGATGACTACGGAGTTGAAGTCTGGCTTCACTTTTTTTCTGAGACACACACTCATTTTTATGAGGAAGGAGCCTGACTTCTTAAAGAAAAAATAGGGCAAAGTCGGTAAAAAAACACTGCTCAGAAACTGCGTCTTCACATTTAGATGAGCTGCTTTCTGGAAGGGAAGGAGAATTGTTTTCTGGTCTTTGTTCTGCTTGTAGCAACTTCTTTAGCGTATAGACATATAGATTCCCCCTTTTTTGAAAAATGTTGGGGCTCGATACTCTTGAGTCACCCCCTTGCTTACTTTTGGTTGTGTATGGAGGTCCTACTCCTTAATCCATGAAAAAGACTTCAAATGTTACAGCTTAGAGTATAAAGGGAGGTGCCAGATGTTCCTTTGGGGTAAGCATAGAGATTGCTAGGAGTACTTGCCTTTGTTGGACCTTTCAGAACATTAGGAAGAAGGCAGCAATCCTGCATAGAATGGGTTTCTCCACTTCTTTGGAGAAACAGCATGTGTTCTCCTGTAACAAATACCCTTTCACTGCCAGCAGCTGCAGACGAAGGCAGAGATCTCCATTTGCACCCTCCCTGCCTTCCTACAAAGGGCCTCAGCATTATCGCTCTCAAAGACCTTATCAGTCTCTACAACTACCTGAAAGGAGGTTGTAGTGAGGTGGGGGGCGGTCTTTTCTTCCGAATAACAAGCGATAGGACAAGAGGTAACGGCCGCAAGTTGCTCCAGAGGAGGTTTAGATTGGGTATTAGGAAAAATTTCTTCACCAAAAGGGTTGTCAAGCACTGGAACAGGCTGCCCAGGGAAGTGGTGGAGTCCCCATCCCTGGAGGTATTTAAAAGATGTGTAGATGTGGTCCTTAGGGAGGGGCATGGTTTAGTGCTGGACTTGGCAGTGTTGGGTTAACGGTTGGACCTAATGATCTTAAAGGTCTGTTCCAACCTAAATGATTCTATGATTCTATGATTGCTACCCATGCCGCAGTTTTCTCGCTTAGGTGTACGAGCAGTCTGGTATCAGCTGCGGTCTGCAGTGTGAGACTTCCAGAACACTTCCTGTCATCTTCTTTGGATGGTATATTATTATCAGGAAGGGAAAGATACAGCTGGCATAGGCACTACTGAGACAAACCACTAATGTCATTGCGCAACTGCCTTAATTTGAGGCCCAGCCTCACCTGACGATGCTGTGGAACCCACACGACAAATCTTCTCGAGTCATCCCCAAAAGGAACATATGCCAGTACATACGTATCATATGCTTACAAGGTCAAAGTGGAGCATTAAGCCCTATTGCTGAGGAAGGGAGGAAAAGCAGGGGAAAAGGACAGCATCTGAATTCCAACAATTGCCCTCCAAGCTAGAGGAAGGCCAAAGAAACTTTATTCTTCAGCATATCAAGAGATACGGGAAAGCACAGGATAATAGCACTTCAGCATTTGTTGCATCGTGTTTGTGGAGGCTTTAAGAGCAGCAAAATGGAGGCACAGATGCCTTCTGTTCCAAATACATGCAGTAGCCACTCCCTCGAAATGCACAGGACACAGGCAGCAATTGCTATTAAATGAAAAACAGTGGTTGGACTTTAGGCTGAATGAACAAGTTGTAAGCAGGTTTCATGTTAACTGCTTGGAGTGTGTACCCGGTGCAGGTACGTACTGCACAACAGGCTGTGTCCTTTGAACGTGCATCACGGGAGCAGCACATGGATGTGGCATGCGGCTTGCTGCATGTATACATTTTTCTTTATAGTGTATGCATTCTGTAGTGGTTTATTCTGACTAGTGTCAAACATAAGCAGGGCTGGAAACTTCTCTATGGTTGCCTAGACTTTTCCATGTGAGACCTTACTTTCAGTTGTTTATAAATTTGCAGGCCCTTGAGTGTTTTCATAGACATTTTCGGTCTCAGGTTCACTTTGGGGTAAGAGAAGGAGAGAGGACAGAGGGAAAGAATATAAGCTAGAACAATTGAGTCTGGTCTGGAAATGGGTCTTGCAGAAGATACAGAATATCTCCCCCCCCCCCATTTTTTGCAACCTTTCTTTTAAAAGATGGTGACATCTTAAGCTCTGGAGCCCTGGATTTCTTACCTGGGGGAAGACAATTATTTCATGTCAAGAATGTGCATTTTGCTCAACTCACAAAAAGCAGCCCCAAATGCAATCAGTTTCTGTTAGCCTTTGTGAGGAAAAGAAAAAAAAAGTCATTGTCTATGCTCTATTAAGATTTGTTAGTGCTTTACATTCTTCAAAGTTTTGTCTTCTTTAGGTTTGACCTGCAGATGCCAGTCTGGACTGTATCCTGTCTGGTCTCAGCACCGCAAATGGAAGCAGGGAGCCTTGTCTGGTCCTCCCTCGTGAGTTCAGAAAACGTTGACCTCAATCAGGTTGCCTGATTTGGACCAGAGCAAGACGTATTGGTGGGAAGAGTGCAAGTGGGAATGGGCCAAGGAGTTTGAAGTGGGAGAGGAAGGTGAGGCAAATGACACTACATTAAGAGCAATGACAGGAAACTGAGACTAGACAGTCAAGGACATGGACTTGAGAAATATGGAAAGAAAGAAAGAATGGGTGGTGGAGTTGCTGGGGATAGATGGTGGAGTTATTGGGGAGAGAAACAAAATAGCTCAAGTCAGAGGAAAAATAAGAGGGAAGACTGGCACAAAAAGTTAGAGATGCGAGGAATATGAAACAGGTAACAGACCTGGCAAGCAGATTTGGCTCTAAGAATACCAGGATGGTGAAAGGAGGAAAATTAGGACTTGGGACCCTGCAGGTTGAGGGATGTGGCAAATGACTCAGTAGAGAAAAGCAGGCAAGGAGCCTGCAGGTGGAGCATGGAGACAGGTGACCAGAAACTGAGGAAGATCACACCCCAATATACGCCTCTGCTGTAATTCTTCTGGCTTACCCTGCCATCCAGACCCCTGTCCCTTTGCGATAACCTCCTTGTGTTATATGCCGTTTTGTAATGTTTTCCCAGACTGCTGGATCTGGAGCGTACATGGTGCAGATCATTCCCAACATACATGGTGCAGATCATTCATTGTTCTGACCCTAGCTGTAGTCCAAGGAGGTGCACCAATTTCTACAATCCAAAAAAATACCTACATTTATAGGCGATGGAGAAACTGTTAGTAGTCAGGCCAGCCTAGAACAAGCCTTAAGTTTTGTGACTGGAGTAATGACAGAAAAGAGAACAGTATGTTCCCTCATTTTCCAACAGATTACTTATGATGAGGAAAATATGTTTTCATGTTGCTGAGAAATAATCACGCTATCTCAAGAGTCAATTTAAAGCTATCCACTAAGAAGAACAAGAGGCACTGGGCATGATTTCTTGTGAAGGGATCTTTGAACCTGTGATGGTCAATAATGACAAATGGCCAGAGGAAGATGAAATTCCCAAACACGTTATGAAGTCCTATCTCGGCAGAGTTTTGATGTATTGTAGCACTCACCAGTCAACACATCTTCTTTTATTCTTTGGCAGCCCTCTGGAGGGGTTTTTTTGTGTCAATAGCATACAATTACATTCACTTCAAAACCTGACTGCAAGGGCGGTGCTCTGTCAGGGCGCTCGCAGCTCGGGCCAGCGTGCCACCGCAGGACGTTGCGTGGGGCTGCCTGTGGTGTCCATGGCTCCACAGGGCTTTCTGGATGCTTGAGGAGGGGAAGCTGTAGCACTGTCGGGTTGTGTGCGCTGCTCTTGGCTTTCCAGTACATGGAGGGGCAGGTGTGGCTAGCACCGTGGCGTGGGGGAGCGTGGACAGCAAATGGCAGTTATCGCACAGGATGGGTGACACGGGAGGTTTGGGTGGCCGATGCTGCGTGTACTGGCCAAAGTTTGGACATACCTATGGGTGCTGGAAGTGTGCTTTGAAGTGTCGGGTGCTGTGGTGTTGTCCAGTGAGGGCAGGAGAAAGGCAACGGTGGCAGCCGGTGTGACATGTGAGAGTGGGCCAAGGGGGGTCCATGTGTGTGTGTGCGTGGAGTGATGCACTTCACTAATAAAGAGGAGCAGCAATACATTTATTGATATAAAACAGGGATTTAACAAAGTTTGACAGTAAATGTGACAGTGTTTTAACAAGATTTTGCAGCAAGGCACACTTGGTTATTTACTGCACAGAGGACAGGATCAGACAGAACTGTCAGGGAGACCCTCCTGTTGAGTCAAGGTTCAGAAAGGACCCCCTTGCTCTCTAAACTCCTTCTCAGAGAGGAGTCTGGGTGTGGCTGGATCCAACCCTAGTCCCAGACTTGGGTCAACAGTCTAAATACATCTAAAGAATTATATATGCGCAATCAATCCTTTATATCACCTCGCTGAGATTTCAAAGTTTAGCACGCTATTAGTCGCTTACCAAGGATCTGTTGCAGCAAGGAATCTCTGAATCTCGAGAAGTAACCTTGAGAGGCGTCCCTGCTCAAGGGGGGATCCTGGCAATGCCACCTGCTGCCATGCCGGAGAGCTCAGTGGGCCCTGGGCTGTCCATATCGACCACAGTACCGGCACTGCTCAAGTTAGCCCTTGGCTAGTGTGTTATCGGTCTCCCCGAAACCACCCACGTTGAGATGGATGGAGCCATCAGGACTAGATACACCTGTCCAAGGTGGCTGCGGTACCCGCGGTACCGGGGGGGACCCTGTGCTGCGGAGGGGCGGGCGAGACTGGGGCAGTGCCTCTATGGGTGTCGCCCAGGGCCTCAGCACAGCAGGGTCGGCCAGGCGGGGGCACGGGCGCGCCCCCCCGGGGCGTGGGGGGGGGGGCGCGACACTCATGACACAACAGCCTTCCCGCTGCGAAGGGTGGGCGAGGGGACGCGGCAGCCTGCTCGCCGGAGGAAGCTGAGGCGGCGACCCGGAGGCAGGGGGGCTTAGCCCTGTAAGCGCTGGGCCCGCTCCTCCCTGCGGGATGGCGCTCCCCTTCACAAGCTCCGGCTCCCGGCGCCGCCACCTCGGCCGGGCGCAGGCGGAGCGGAGCGGAGCGGCCATGGAGCCGGAGCGCGAGTGCCGGGTGCTCTCCATCCAGAGCCACGTCGTCCGCGGCTACGTGGGCAACAAGGCGGCCACCTTCCCCCTGCAGGTGAGCGGGCGCGGACGGGCCCTCCGCCGCCCGCCCGCCTGCCCG
>VZSZ01008659.1:521499-534876 GCA_013398815.1 Ibidorhyncha struthersii
CCCCCCCCCCCCCCAGCTATTTTTGTGGTAGCAGAAGGGCACACAGTAGTACTTGTTCCAGAAATCTCCAGTCTCTTGAACTGTTGTCTTCATTTTAATTCTGTGTCAGAGGTTCTCTTTCCTCTTCTGTAACTCAGCCTTTCTGTAGCGTATGAGGCTCTGTATGGGTGTCTCATATGGCTTGGCAAATCGGTTTCTGTAATGTGTCTTTAGTTCCCTGACTAAAACACTATAAAATACTACTGTAGTTAAAAAGTCCTGCTGATGTTGTAGCTGGGCTCTGTTTAGAAGGCTTTCGCACTCATGCTGTGTCGTGTTCCTCAGTGTATAGGGTAACAAGAAGTTGCTGGGGTGGGCGGAAAAAAGATAGTTGGGGAATAACTGAACTTCTGTCACTACACGCTGCACTTGAAAATCCTATGTAGGCAACCCTTAATGAAGCTGTGCTTGCTAGAAAGTTATTTCAGCCCTGGTTTTGCTAGAACATCAGATGTAGCAAGTGCCAAGGGAAACTTTCCTTTTTAATGTTTTCTTGAAACAAGGAAAGGAATTACAAACCTGGGTGTCTCTTTTTTTTTTTTATATATAAGTGAAAATGAAACCTGATGCTACTCTTGAGGATGAGTGCAAATCTGGCTTGCTTATGTTATTTCCCATTCTCTTTTTTACTTCGCTCATCTGAACTAATAATGGTTAAATGAGGCTTCCTTCTGAGCTCATCAGTATTGAGCTTGCAAGGCAAGATGTATGTAGATACGCACATGTGTGTGCGTGCGCATGTGAGGTCTGATGGGCTGAAATCCTGACAGAACAGTTCAGGAATCTGCATTTGGACAGCAGCATCCAAATAGAAAACCAGACATGATTTCACCTGCTGTTTGCAGACTTGTGAAAACATCAGTCATATTTGAATGACCTTTGGTGTATGTCTATGACATTATTATTTATTAGAAATAGCCAGCATAGCACTGTGCACAGCAGAGAACTCTTTAGTGTCTTTTTTTAACCAGTTGGTTTTGCTTTGTCAGGCTTCCATTACACTAAAAGCTAAAGTATTTAAAAAAGTATTTTAAAAGTAGGTGGGTGGAAAGACTTTCTCTGTGAAGTATGTGGTAAATGCTTTCTATATAGCAAACACAGCAAGAGAGAGTTAAACCATATATTAAAGCAGTTATAATAATGGAAGTAATGTAGCTGAGTGAGAAATGTTAGAACCCTTCAGGTTAAAATACATTTGTTTAAGAGATTCTAGATTAACTAATAGGACTTAGAGGAAACACACACCTGGATTTTCCAGGTAGCAAAATGCCAGGAAGTGAACTGTTCTCAGCTGTGCTTTGAGTTCTGCTTTGTCAAGAGTTTAAATAGTCTTTACTTGCATGGTTTTACTATCTCTTCAAAAGTTCTGAAGGTGGTTCTGAATTATTTCTAGAACAGTCATAGGTTATTTCACAATCATGTAACCTGAGCAGCTTTTGGTATCATAAATGGTTTAGGATTGTCCAGTGTTTAAGAGAGGAAGTGTGATGGGATGTACATTAACTTAGGGAGTTGCCACTGTCAGTCAGAAATTCTTTTAAAACACCAAAGAATGTTTCTCTTACTTGACTAAGTTGTCATGATATAAGATAAAAAGGTATGTTTTCACCATGCCATTCAACATTACTTTTATCATATGTGTTTTCTTCCTTAGAGGGATCTCTTACTTGTTAATTTTAAATATCATTTTAACTTACTTTTCCTGCCCTGCCTTCTAGGTAGGTAGAATGTGGCAATAAGTAAAAGGTGCAGTACTGGCAAGCAGAGAGTTCCAGTCCTCCTCAAACCACAGAGTGAATACACAAGGGCAAGCTCATTTCTGTTCTGCAGAGGTACTTAATTCTGACCATCAGGAAAATTTTGGTGGGCAGATGGATTTAAGATATGCATGCGATACCCATCATAATACTAGCTCTTGTGAATGAGTATTTCAGTCTGTGTGTTCGATTGTTTGGGCCTCTACGAATTTCCAGGAAAGAGGTTTGAAAGTACGAGGAAGGGACAGGAGAAAGTCCCAGCCCATTTCACCTGGGTACTCGACATTAGCATTTGGTTGCCCCTAGACTAGATTATAGGCCTGTCTGCAAGCCAGAGACTGTTGATCTTTGCTTATGTATAGATAACAATGAGATCCAGAGAGTTGTGTACTTTCTGCTCTTACCTTGTTTGATAATGCTAATGGAACATGATTATGTTTTGTTAGATTTTTTTGTCTGCCCTAACACTGACAGAATTTAAGAAAATCTTCTCTCTGTTTTGAGTATTTAATTGACTTCCTTTTATATCTGCTTATCTTGAAGATGGAGCTAAAAGTATGGACGAATACCGTTAATTATTCGGGTCTGGAGAATGAAATTGTTCTGAACTGTAGGACACCGCCGCAAAACAGCTTCTACAATACAGGATGAGATGGCCTGTTGAAATCCGTTGAATGGTTTTATTTTTTTTTTTCTTCTGAATGAAAACAGTTGTCTGTTCAGGTATTAATAAGAGCAGATGATTTTCATTCTTAGACTGTTCCTCAGCAATTCTCTTCTGCCAAAGAAACAGTAAGTCTACATTTTCAGCTCCTCCTTAATTGTAAAAAAGTAGTCAGCGGAGATGGTAAATTCGTTGATGTTTAAGAATAGTCTTGAACTGCATTGTTCAGTCAAGAATATAATTTGCTTTGAGACCAAAATTAGTATCAACCTATCTTTAATGATTACCTGCTGTCCTGGCAAAAAAGTTTAAGGCTCTTTTTTCTTTCTTTTGTTGAAAAATGTAGTAATGGATAAAGTATTGTACAGAAAGACGTATAAAAAGCATCTTTTATTTAAGGTGACAGCATGTTCTGTTTTGCAAAACCTACTTCTATTGTGTTCATTGTATGAGTCAGAAGAACAATGAATCGATCAAAAGTTGTTACAGAATAACAGTAAGAAATGTTCCTACTGGCTAGCCCTTATTTTTGTTACAGATCAAAGGCTGCAAAAGCCTAACCCTTAAACAAAAAATAAATACAAAGATAAAAGAATGTATTTGGTCATTGTAATATCTAAAGATTGCCCGAAATTACATATCTGACACAAGAATTGTGGTGCTCGGTTCATACTTCAAATGAAGCTTGCAGAAATGGGGTTTTCTTTCTTGCCTCTGTTCTTGTAAGAAAGGTTAACAAGGGACAGATGAATTTGAAAAAAAAAAACCAAACAAACAAACAAAAAAAAAAACCAAAAAACCAAACCAACCAAAACTCACGACCCCTCTGGGAAGGCTTGTTCATAGCTATGTAAACAGCACTTTCTTATTATGTGGATGTCAGTATATGTAGTTGTAAAGTCCAATGGATACCTTATGCAAGGTGAAGCCCTAGAAAAGACTTGTAATCCAAAAAGTCCTAATAAGGTGATTCCCCAATTGGCAGTCTGGGTTTCTAGGGAAAGGCTGTACCAGAACTTTCCAGAAGTGCTTGTCCAGATTAACTCACCTATGAAGAAAGGATAGCTTTTGCTCTCTAGGATGTGTTGTGAGAACTTTGAACTTCTGAGAAGATTGTAGGAGATGGACCTTTGACCTGTATGGTAAGCTGGAAGGGGAGCAGGACATGACTGAGAGAGGACAAGAAAGTGGAATATTCCTCAAAAGACTGAAGGAAAAAAAGGGGGTGTGTGTGTCACTGAGTTCTTAGCATTGCTTGAGGACAGACTAGACTGAGATAAAGAACTGGGAAAAAGACTGGGATTTTGCTTTTACTTAACTGTAGTTTATGTTTGTGTAGCACTGTAAACTGAGATCCCAAATTTCTTTACAAACTTTTTACAGAAATCTTTTCAACTACTAATCAATTTGAAAAATTAGAGTAATCTCAATCTGCCTAAGAGAGGTGCAGCTAGGGCTGCTGATGTGCTATGAACTCAAAATGACAGGACTGAGCAGAGTCTTTGATAAACAGAGAGTGGGGCTGACTGAACGATCATCATCTGAGGTCGAGTCTAAATGTGTGACAGTAGTATCCATACCTACAAGTCACTTAATTATAGCAACTTATACAGTCATGAAAATACAGAAATGCTGAGGCACGTTCCCACAGGTTGATTGTATATTACAGTCAAAAAGCTGAAAAAAGGCATTTTAAGATGCATTAAAATTTATTTTGCAGTGTGTGTATGGAGTGAGTTGACCAGTTGCCATTTTAAACTTTTTCAATTATTATAAATATTTACAGTGATTGGTTATCATTATAATTTGCTAACTTTTTCATAGTACATTGTGAAAACTGGAACTATGCAGATGCATAGGCTGATATTTGACATAATAGTTACACTGAAGTGTGTGCTGTAGTAAAGAAACAGTAGTGCACTTTTCTGGACATAAATGTAATCTTTTGATCTAACACAACACAGCAAAGTGGAAAGATTAAGGAGGATCCCACTTGACGTCCTCAAGTATGTGCAAATATTTGACTGTAGAGCAAGCAAGCCTTACCCCGATTCACCCACTTTCTTTGGTTAAAAAAAAAAAAAAATTGAGTTGTCAGGAAATTGCAAGTCTTATTAAACGACTGGAAAACTTTGCCTAAAGGTAGATTTGCACTGTTTGCGTGGAGAATATCATGTACTCGGACTCAGTAGCAAGTGTTTACTTGCTTAAGGCGTTTTTTTAATTAGGAAATGGCCTTATGTTCTATCTTTAGCTCTTAGATTTTTTTTTTAATTTTTTGAATTCTTGCAGTTGTTATATTTCTGCTCCAAATGAAACAGTTGAGAGAATATTTTATTTCTATGTAAACAAAGAAGGATAGATAATAAAGTCAATAGTGATCAGATTTCTGAAAAAAATGAGCTTCAAGTTAGTTAATTTCATATATAAAAAAATGTACCGAAATGTATTAAAAGTATAATTTGAAATAATAAAATGAATTTTTAATTGTATGTATGAGGTACAGAGGTGCACTTGAGGAAAAACTAGTGACAAAGCCACTAATACTTCTCTAAAATCTCCCTTTTAGTATTGTCTCTTACTTTGCATTTTTTCTATTTATATCCAAAAATGATGGTCATCTTTCCTTGAAGAGCATACTTAGTCATTTTAGGTATGGGATACAACATTATCCATGGCTGACTGAATGCATGCCAGGCAGGTATTTTTAGCTTCTTTAGGCTGAGAAGATGCAAGTGGAAGTTCCACTTCAGTTGCTTGTGTTGTGTGGAAAACAGGCTTGAGTTGGTGAAGCAAGGTTAATGTGAGCAGTCGGACATTAGTCCTGGTACATAAAATGTCCATTCTTCTGAAATTACTGTATGTGATAGAGTATGCAGCTGTATAGTAATCTACAGAGGAGAAAACAAAAATTGATGAGGATAAAACTTGAAACATGCCAAGCTGATCCATGTTGATTGATAATATGTGCCCCAAAAGAAGCCAGACTAGTTCATCTTGTGGCTTGGCAGCAGTGGGGTAGCTTGTCTGAACTGAACTGTATTACTGAACTGAAATTTGGCTATGCTAAGCTACCCAAATTTTTTCAGACCTTTGTTCAGGACTCATATTTGTTGATGCTAATTTGTCTGTGACACCTGTGAGCTCCAGTTCCCTTAACATCTGGAACAATTATCCATAGAGCAGGAGAGAGAACTGCAATACCAAAATCTTTAACGTGATTCATTGAAAAAAAAAAACAACCCCCAAACAAACAAAAAAAAAACAACAAAAAAAACCCCAAACAAACCAAAACCAACCAACCCCAACACCCACCCCCCCACCTCCTAACCTCACTTTACCTTCTGTCATCCTATGTAAATTGTAAGCATATGGACTAGTTTGGGCTGAGTAGAAATCCTTCCGTGGTGATTTAACTTTGCTGTCTCGGCAATGCAAAGCACCTCTTGCCAGAGGGATGTGTGGGATTGAGGAGGTCCTGGAGCACATACTGGAAAATAGTAAGTCTCTCCCCTGTGGCAAAGCAAAAGCTGGAGAGTTAGTTTCTGATCTGTAGATGCAGTTGTTTCCGAAGACAGAAGTAAATGGTTTTTCGGACCAGCAAAACCTTTTCCAGTCTGATCACAACTGTTCCCCTTTTCCCCGTTGTGGGGTGCAGTTGTGTTTTATCTCTCGGAAGGGGAGCTGTGTGGAAATCTCGAGCAAGGATGACCCAGCTATCAATGACATTAATAAGTTGAAGGGAAGAATCTTCAAGAATAGCATATCACAGTGTCAGAATAAGGCAATACTTCTTCTCTTACTTAGCTTGGCAGATTGCTAGCTAATAAAGCCAAATATATTTTTCTTTCATACTCCCCTTTATAGTTCTCTACTTTATTGTTTTTTTTTTTACTGTTAACACTAAATTATTTGTTTTCTTCCTGAATTTCACTGTGTTCGTTCATAGCTCCTGTACGAGGTAATTCTGTCCCCATATTCTGGAAGAGGAAAGAAAAAGAAAATAAGTTATAACAGAAAAAATGTTGGCTAAACTCTCAATTTGATACTGTTTTTGCAGAATTATACGGTGGTGTTTATGGTGATGTATTTATTAAATTTTGGCCTAAACCTAATCAATTAAAATATATGTGTATTTTTTTATGAATTTGTGTATCTTCTTGTATTTTACAGCACTTGCTTTGGGTGATGAGTACTACTGAAAAAGTTTAGGCTGAAGAAAATATTTCCATCCATCTGTCTCTTCACTGTGGTTACTCTCACTTTTCTGGCAGAATAGGGCCCCTGTCTCATAGGGGTAGGCACCATGTTACATGTGGAAACTATCAGACACTCTGAGTAGCTAACAGAAATAGGAGAAAAAAAAAAAGGTTTAAAAAAAATGGTTAAAACTGTGGCCAGCAGGGATAGTATTTCCTGCATCATGTTAATTACTTTTTGTTGCTGTTTGTGGACCTGCAGAAGCTAACAACCTGTGTCACAGCTCATTCCTTTTGTAGTCAAATATTGATGGTAGCTTTATATTGGGGATGGTTGTTTCTGGTGCCACTGTAGTTAGTGGAAGTAACATTGTGCCTCTGCTCATTCACACAACAACCAAACAAATATATGGCAACTTAGTGTTTAAATTTGAGAGATTTTTAAATTGTCACCTGTCCTAGGGTATAGTTTCAGTAGCAAAGCCAGCTTGAGAAACTTGTTCTTCCCTGACCACCACCAGCTGGTTCTTCCACCTGCACTATTTTGCTGTCCACTTCAGCTCTTCAAGGAAGGTCATTTTGTGAGGCCATGTGGTAAACTGCTCTGAGAAGCCATCCAGGTTATAAATAAACATTTTCTTCTTTTCCCCTCTTCGTCAAGTTATTTATCTTGTGAGTCAGTTTCCTGATCCAGTTCCCTACGCAACCCCACAGACAGCTCTTTTGGCATAACTGAGGTGCCAGAGCAGGAGCAAGCCTCAGGCTTCTGCACCTGGCATCCACTGAAGGAAACATTCCTCAAAGTATGCTCTTATCTAAGACATCTGCTTGCTCTGAAGGAATTGGTGAGACGTTTAACTGTTCTCTAGAAGCTTCATTCTTTCCCTGCTGAGGCCTTGTGGTCTCTACATAAAGCGGCACCTCTTTCAGGGAGTTGTTTCCTGTTCTGTTTTTACAAGCATCTGTTATCTTGCAATTTAACATCTAAAGCCTTGGTAGGAGAGTGGGATCCATTCCTCGCCTACCTAAGAAGGCCAAATGAAGCATATGTATTGGATAAAACAAATTTCCATCATGTAGGGTAACTCTACCTTAGATGCACATAATATGGTGCCACACCATGCTAATAGGCTGGCGGTTAGAGAGCTAGCTATCCAAAATATGAACAACAGGATTAAAAATAAAAATCAAAGGAAAAGAGTGTGGTGTGGGATTTCCCCCCTCCCCCATTTCAGTCACTAAAATAAACATGAGATTAAGTCCATGCCTATTGGACCTATTGCTGCTGTGTGTGTCTGCCTCTCCTAATCAGTGTCTGTAAACTTACTTGTGTAGCACTGTACGTGATTCCAGTTGGCAGGAGTTTGCAGTGACAACTATGGTGTTTTTGTCAAATTACATCTAAGTGTAGAAAGAAGCAGCATGAAGATGATGGATCTGAAATTTGCAGTGAACCTGCAGATTTTATAACTCTTCAAAAGAATATGTGAACTGTAACTTCTCCATCTGAAGTTAGTATCGGAAGTCATTCTTTCTTATTGGTAAACAAAGTCTCAGGGTAGAGGGAAATTGTATTTCTTGGGTGGAAGACAGTCAGACACCCATAGCACCACTTCATTCTCTTTTTCTTTTTTTTATGTTTGTACTTTAGTGGAAAGAATGAAAGAGGAAACAGAAGCTGTTGTTTGCTTGTCCTTCATTACCATAGCCCTTATAAATCTGTGTCTTGCAGGTCCATCACTTGATTCCTGCCTCAGATGGAGGGAATGGCCTCCTGTCCATAGGAAGGTTAATAGAGCAGCTATACCACAAATCTTTTGACTCTGTAGTCAGGTTGATCCTGAACTGAACTGGTATAATGCATGGAGCAATGTTGATGAGCATCTGCATGTTGCAGGCACAAGAGGCTGTTTGTTTGAGTAGCCTATGAAAAAATGCTGATGATGTAGAACAATGATATAGTTTGGTTGATGAGAAGCTCAATATGAGCTGGCAATGTGCGCTCGCAGCCCAGAAGGCCAACTTCATCCTGGGCTGCATCAAAAGAAATGTGGCCAGCAGGTCAAGGGAGCTGATTCTGCTCCGCTAACTCTGCTCTCATGAGACTCCACATGGAGTACTGTGTCCAGCTTTGGGGCCCCCAATGTAAGAAGGACATGGACCTGTTTGAGCGGGTCCAGAGGAGGGGCATGAAGATGATCAGAGGGCTGGAGCACCTCTCCTGTGAAGACAGGCTAAGAGAGTTGGGGTTGTTCAGCCTGGAGAAGAGAAGGCTCCAGAGAGACCTTATAGCAGCCTTCCAGTATCTGAAGGGGGCCTACAAGAAAGCCAGAGAGGGACTTTTTACAAGGGTGTGTAGTGACAGGACGAGGGGTAATGACTTCAAACTGAAAGAGGGTAGATTTAGATTGGATGTTAGGAAGAAATTCTTTACTGTGAGGGCCGTGAGACACTGGAACAAGTTGTCCAGAGAAGTTGTGGATGCTCCATTCCTGGAAGTGTTCAAGGCCAGGTTTGACGGGGCTTTGGGCAACCTGGTCTAGTGGGAGTTGTCCCTGCTCATGGCAGGGGGATCTTTAAGGTCCCTTCCAACCTAAACCAGTATATGATTCTATAACAAGGAATTTCTTTGTGCTAAACAAAACACCTTAGAGGGAATTTTGATAAAGGCATGTATTTTATGTTGTCTTAGTATCTTGTATTGAATAGTTAGCACTGCATGCCAATCAGTCTGTCAGGGTGGTAAGTAAAACTGAGTGACCTGGTGGTATTTGCTCTGAAGCATTTCTGTGTCTCTGGTGCTCTGGAGGTTATTATTATATATTTTGAATTTGACCTGATTGTGTTTCAGATGTGTACTTACATTGTGAACCTTTTCAGAAAAATCAAGAAATAAACTATTTGAGAACTAATTCCCTGCAGTCTCAGGCTGTTCTTGTCTTTTCTGTTCAGATGGTCATGATGTTACAGCTAGATCAGCCCATCTGCAAATTCTCACTAAGTACCAATTTTGCCAGAGCGCTTTGACAAAAATTGCTGTCTGTTCTCGCAGAAGAGAGAGTCGTTTGGTTTCTGCTCCAGTGTTTAGTATGTCCTCTGTGGTGTCCAGTGCTGAAATCAGCTTGTGAATCCTGAAAATTAGTATGCAGTTGATCAGAGGTGAAAAGCAACTGTCACTCAAGAAACAGGCATTAGGCTACCTGAGGTGATCATCTTGTCTTGTTTTCGCTGATGTGGGGCTAGTTGTTGTTGGACCTGAGAACTTGTGGCCATAGAGCATCAATGAAGCATTGAATAAACGTGGCTGCAGCACACATAGAATATCCCAGACTCCTCCACGCCTAGCTTCTTCTCATGTATGTTCTTTTCTAACTGGAAAGCTAAGTTGGGAAGGAAAGAAAACAGTTGAAGAGGTGCATGGAGTCTGACTTGAGAGTATAAGCTGAGTTGAAAGGTACATTCAGGTAGGGAAAGGCACGGTGGTTTGTGGTTTGTCAGGTTGGGTTTTTTTTGTGGCTTTTTTTTTTTTTTAGTGTGAGGTTGAACTGTTCTAACTAGGTAGTAGTTTGTTTATATATTTTTCATTTAGCTTTTTTTTGTGTGTGTATTGTTTGTATAGTCTTTGTATAGTGTATTTGTAGTTTTTTTGAAGAGTATAAAGTTCTCTCGTTTTTAAAAAGTATCAGATATTATCCAAATACTATTCTTCTATATCTATTATAACCTTTCTTGTGTCTGTCATTGGTGAAATAACTCTTTTTTATCTCAAGGTCATCTGTATTTTTTTTACTGTCTGTTTTATAATTGCATATTTCTAACCCCTGAATTTGAAGTGGCCTATTTGGCACCTGATTCCAGATTAATGAATCACCAACAATACCTCCAGCATCCCTGTTCCTAAGCTACTTTGTCTTTGTATTTCTATCCTGGCACAATATCTTAATGATTTTTCTTTGCAGTGCTTTATCAAGTGCTGCACTACAATGCATCTATATTATATGTATAGCGTTCTCATTATCTACTTGGTATGGTTTATTAAAAGAAAGAGAAAAAAGAGATTGGGTTAGTCAATAGCAGTTTCAGTTCGGTTTATCAACCCACGCCAGCAATTATGCCTGCTTCACTAATTGCCAGGACATGCCTTTTCTTTTTCCAAAGTTCCTTTTCTCAAACTGAATTTGTGTTCTAATTTTCTACACCCAGTACAAGGTACGTTTTTTGATTCCGTATCAAATGGAAGGAGATGCAATTAAGTGACAGAGCTGGCACATGGTGAGAGGTGCAAGCTGCAACTGCAAAATCCTTTCTCTTTCTCCCCTTCTAAATTAATTTCATTACAGAAATTCAGTCTTTTAAAATACGTTTCTGTTCCGTGTCCAAAGGAATACAGTGGAGCAATGATGTTCGCTGGAACTAGAGTGATGTCTGGGTAAGGTAAAATTCCAAGCTGTTGTACATAAACATCAGCACATACAAGCAAACCACTTGTAGTGCAATGGATACATAGTGTTTCATGGCCTGATACAGAGACTTTCTTATTGGATAGTACTGATGCCATTGCTTACCAAAAAAAAACCCAAACCCCAAAAACTCAAAATACCTTGTTTGACAGTGTAATTTCAACTGTGGCATTAAAGTTAATTCTGTTAATGACTTTCAATTATGCTAATTTTTAATATATTTTAAAAAAAAAATGGAAGGGATGGAATGGTTTTGGTGTATGTGATATGGTGATCTTTGTAGACAAATACAGGTATTACTGGCTAATTCAGTTTGTATTATGCATATATTCTGCTAAAAGTCAGCAGGTTTGGGGCTTACCACAAGATCTCTTGAAAATTTTTCATAAATTGTGTCTAAGTCTCTGTAACCCCCTTTCTATATATATTTATGCTATAAAACTTTGTCACTTGACTGATGCATCTGTCAGTGTCACGTTGCTACAAGAGCAATTTTCCTTCTGATGTAGGACCTACCACATGTGTGTCCTGTTAATAGCAATAAAGCCAGCTGTGATCTAAATTTGGATCAGGAGGGAAGTTGTCTGGAAGAAAATACAATCTTATAGTGGGGCTGTTCAAGCCTTTGATTTTGTGTTGCTGTCATGTACTCTCAGATAAAGGCCCTCTGAAATAAGTCACTGTGCCTTGTGCAGTCCTGAGCAGGGCATTTGTTTTGCTTTCAGTACAAACATCGTGGTTCTGGTGGGCTATGGGTAATACTTTTGAGATGCTTTCCCCTTGCGTGGGGCACCGGATACACTCTGTTAGGATGTATACCTGTCTGCTTTTAGCCTCTATTTTTGCCCCAGATCCATTTACTCAAGTGCCTTATGCCAGCTCACCTCATTGCTGAATTTCCTTATGTTAACACTGTTTGTGCAGGCAGAGAAGGCTATAATTAGGCAATTATTAAGTATCTTAATTATAATTCACAGTCACAGTTAAGATGTTTGTGTAGGGATAAACTTCATATGTTCTTAAGCTTAAAAAAAATTGTGTGTTTATTTGTATTTTGTGTGTATATATTAGGGATATAGGATTTGCTCTTAAATATTCATTTCTGTTTCTAAAATGCTACTGTGTGCTTTGAGTGATATAAATCAAAGCACTTCCCAATTACTTGGAAAGCTTGGCTGGCTCTTGAAACTGAGGACGTTTTTTTTCCTTTCTGTAGAGCCCCTAGGCTTGTCATGTGCTTCCATTAAGTTTTGAAAATTAAACACTAGATTTTGGGTTGAGTATATTGGAAAGCTTCCATAAAAAGCCATTAATTTGTGGAGAAAAATAGAGGTATTTCGAGTCCGTTGTAGTTGCAGCAGCAGGTGGCATGGTCTGTGTTCTGAAAAACAAAGTACAGGACCATGCGTATTATACAGTACTGTACAGATCATGGCAGCATACAGAGTACATATAATGCAGTATAATTGACTCTGCACATCATAAATGCCCTAAGCTGTTCTTTGGCAGCTGGGGAAGGACCAGTGTCCTGTTCCTAGCTGTATTCTTACTGTGTGTGTGAACAACAGGACGTTGGCTTTTACATCTGAGTTCAAGTGATACTAGTTTAAGTGCAATGCTTTGCAGAGTAATGGTGTCCTATTTTTGTCACTGTTTACTGATAATATGGTTTCCCATAAGCGTAACGCTTGTCCAGTTCACACGGCTCTAAAGACTTATATTTTTAATGGTTTAAGGAGGCAAATGTGCAGTAATCAAAACAGCATTTATTTTTTACAACTTCTGTCACTGAAATCTGTAGTACTGCTATGTTTAAGATTGCAGGATGATAGACCATGTTCTCCAGATGCCTGCCTTCTACTTCTTTAAATGGCAGCACAATGGTTAGAAAAGGCTTGGAAATACAAAATGATCTGGAGGTCAGACTGTGATGATCTTGTACTTTAGAACTTACATATCTTGTTTGAGAGTGCAGCTAGCTGAGAAATCCTTCAGTAGCACTAACTGCTTGTTTTTATCAGGAGGATGAGTGCATACACTAAAAGGTATGAGGGATAATATACCGTTTTAGAACATCCTAATATCTGTCATGGTTCCTTGCTTCTCAGGCTCTTCACAAGGACTTGTTTTCTCTGCATACAATTGCTCTAATCTCAGGCAAGAGATTTTGGTGGAGAGTAGGTCAGAGTCTCAGGGGTCAGTACGGGGTCCAGTCCTGTTCAATATATTTATCAATGACCTGGATGAATATAGAGTGT
>VZSZ01008659.1:535518-640968 GCA_013398815.1 Ibidorhyncha struthersii
ACTAGATGATCTCCAGAGGTCCCTTCCAACCCTGACCATTCTGCGATTCTGTCTAAGCCAGCTTGCAATAAAGACAAGCCTGACCATCACTTCTAAGTGAAATCGGTGAGATCTGCCTGGGTTTCATGACTTTGTGAATCATTCCTAGGCGTCGCAATTTAGTCATTGAGTAGGAAAGCAGCTGAAATCAGTGGTTGTTTCTGAAAATATACCTGTGGGTTGATCTTGCTCAGTAAAGGAAAACGAATCAGTAGCACAGTTGAGTTTACATACCTGAATCCTTGATTTGGAATCCTGTGCATAATTCACCATACTGCCTTTTTAGGCTCTACCTGCATGGTTTTGGTTCATTTGTCTAGTCTGTGTTAGTCTTCTCACTATTCTTAATATTTACTACTACTTTGCTCTAATTCATCAGTCTGTTACCATCCATTGGCACAAAGGACAGGACATGCCTGGCTTGGATGGTTAATCATTTGAATATTAATTTGAAACAGAGTCATTCCTTTTCCATAAACTTTGTTTATAAAGTATCTTGCTACAAAGCAGAAGAGTTGGAAGTACAAGGAAGTTAAGTGTTATAATATAATGCTGTGTTTATTTTGGGGAGAACTAGATGCATGAAAGTGAAATCCTTCTTTCACAAGTGGAGTCTCAAATATTCTCTTCTCCTAATTAGCAGAATCTGGTTCCTTCTTTCTTCTCAGCCAGTGCCCTTTTTTTGTCAAGAAACTGTGTTTCCCTTGGAGATAAACTCAGCTTTTAGAGACCAGAACAAACAAATTATATAGTGAGATTTTCACCTGTGGCACATTTGTAGCTCGGCTCTGAATGTGAAGCTCTAATTATGCATATAAAAAATCAGGTACCTTGTGTTCACAATAAAAGGATTTGTATGAATGATTGGCTGAGCTTGATTTGCAAATTCAGCCTCTGATATTTTCCCTGGATTTGTGGTTTACAAACAGTTTGGTTTGTGGGCTCACTTGGGGAAATTGTTTTTGGTGTGTTCTGGTATGGTAAAGCTAACATTTTCCAAAATTAAGAACTTTGAAGAAACTGGAGTGTTTGAATGGAGGTCTCAGCTTTGTTTCATGAAATATAGGTAGCAACCCGTGAACATGTATCAGGGGACACAAATACTACTGCAGAAACATGTATGCAGTTTGCAAAGTCTGTTTTTATACAATCTTTTTATTTTCTTCCTCATACTGCCTTTTTTTTTTCCCCTTACTCTGCATTTTAGTCATTGTTCCAGATCTTTCTTCTAACTTAAGCTGCAGAACTGGTTTGTAGTTTTTGTTTCAAACCTTAAAATGAAATGCCACCAGAGACATAAATGCAGTGCCCAGAGAGGGAAATATGTACTGACCATGCTGCAGAATAGAAAGGTATTTTTAATTGAATTTCATTCTTGCAGAACTAGGTCATTGTTCTCTAAGGTTGTCTAAATTAAGTATAAACTCAAACATTTCAGCTCATTTGGTCCACTTACTCTTTAACAGTGAAGGATGTATTAGCTTTACTGACAAAGTGGTTAATAGTGTAAACATACCATACCATTGTTTTTTTATACTTATAACCGGAACTTTAGGATGGGTAGTAGGTGATGATATTTTGTGTAATTTTGTGTAATTCTGCGCATGGAGTTCTACAATGGGTAAAGCTGAGCTTTTTGTGTGTAGCAGTATCATTGAATGACAGAGTGACCCAGGCTGGAAGGGGCCTCGGGAGGTCCCCAGTCCAGCCTCCTGCTCAAAGCTGGGGCAGTGCTAAGTTCAGACCAGGTTGCTCAGGGCTTTGTCCTCTCGGGTTTTGGAAACCTCCAAGGACAGCAATTCCACAGTATCTCTCTTGGACCCCTCTAAACCTCATTTTCTCTAAATATGTACATATAATGCATTGGAAATTGCCTGTTTTCTTCGTTTCTAATGTTTAGAACCCAGGAAAGCAAGTGACAGTTTCTCTTGCACACTTTGGAGATTTTAAGATATTTATCTTTTTTTTTTTTTTTAAAAAAACCCTTCTTTTTATTCTAAACTGGATGCAAGCAAGAAAAAAGGAGAACTTCTTGAGTGCTACAAAGTGTGTGGTACTTTTGAAATTTTATTTTTTTTCCCTGAAGAAGCATAGTGAAGCTGCAATACAAATTTTAAACAGGAACAGTTCAGTAACAGCTTTTTGCATTTCTCTAAGCATTTCTCAGAGTAAATAAAATTATTAAATGAGAATTTATGTTAATATTTACTCTGAGGCAGAGCTAAGTTACAGTTTTCCATCCTGAGTGGTCTTAACAGTCAAATACCAAATAGGATTAGGAGGTCAAAATTAGTACTTTTGTCTCCAGACCATTGGTACATAATGTTGATCACACAAATATAAACATAAAGCTTAGCAGTCATTAAAAGTGAATTTAAGATGTTGCGTTTGCTTCAAAATCTTGCTGTGAATTTCGCTGTTGCTACACTCAGGATTTTCCATAATGTGAAATAGTTTTATTTCTCTTGTTGTTTTACAACCCCCTCCCCCTTACATAACAGGCACAACTTAGGCTCTCCTCTTGAAGGATTACAAACATACATTTCCTTCATTTCTAACAGCCTTAGGTACTAGTTCTTTGTGGTGAAGAAGTAGCATGTTTCAGTATATGCATGATTAAAACTGTAAATTTTAAACAAAGCTCTTAATTCTTGCATTAACACAGTGACAAAGTCCAAAAGGTTGCGTTTTGAGAGGTGAAGCAGAACTGAGATCTAGCGCTATATATAACTGATATAACCCAAGACATTTTCTGTCCGTCTAGGTCTTTAGGTTGTTCTACTAGTAAAACAATTGGTATCACTTGTAAAATTTGAATCCTGAAGGAGATCCATTTTTTGGTTTCTTATTTGTGGCTTGGTGGCTGGATATAAGTTTAAAATCACAGAATCACAGAATAGTCAGGGTTGGAAGGGACCTCTGGAGATCATCTAGTCAAACCCCCCCGCCAGAGCAGGGTCACCTACAAATACAAAATACTTCTGTTTGAGGAAAACTAGGCTGTTGGTCTAGTTTTCCAAAAAGACCCAACACCTTTAGAGGTTGTCCATGTATTTTGAAGTCTCTTCCTTTCTTTTGTGTTGATTTTTCCCTTGAGCACTTGCTAGTTCAAACATGTGCATTTTAATAGTTCTGTAGACTAGGTGCCTGCATGGGTGATGCACCTTCTCTTTGCCAGGCTGGGACAGCACTTCTGCACTGTGGGAAGAATTGTATTACGTTTGTCCCTTTCCTTCAGTTATTTGTGAGGAAGAACTAAGCCCAATTTGATCTCATGCATAATGTTGGTGTATGTGTTTCATGCTAGCTGTTTCTTCAAACGCTTTCTGCTCCAGTGTGTATATTTTGATTTAATCTTCCAAATATTTTTCTGAAATGTGTTGTTCAGACCTGCCAGCCATGCCTTCCAAGTACAAAACTCCTCTGGTTTTGATGTTTTGTGATTTATTTTTAGAAACGTAACAGTTCTGCCTCCTTTGCTTGAAGGTACTCAAAAATATGTTGGAATCGCCCATTTTCCTCTGAGACTTCAGTTGCACTAAGTGTCGCTATGGGATGCGATATAGGCAACCTTGGTTTGGCTTTTAAGAACATTGTTTGATGTGTGCTTAAACTGGAGACCGAGAGATTTAGGATGAGCTCAGTAATCTTTATCCTTTGAAGAGCGCTCAAGCATCCTTACCCAAACGGGCTATGGGTTTAGATTTGCTAAAGTTTTGCAGTTCTGTGGGCAAATGATATTTATACAGCATGACAGCAGAGGAAGAGCATGGAAACCAGGAATTGCTCTCTACTGGAGGGCCTGTAAGAGACCAGATCATCCAAAACAGGGGATAATGGTAACGTAGGAATTGTGTGGTCTCAGGCAGCTGGAGCACTGGACACACGCAGAGTATCTGCTGCAACCTGCATTTCCAAAACCAGAGGCAGGACTGTCACCACAGGACCCTTTCTATAGGGGCAGGGAAAGTAACACCAGGAATAGGCTATATACAAGCTGGTATGGAGAAACAATAAATAAAGCATTATTGTGCATTTCTTACTAAGCTCAATCCTTACACTAATCAAATAGGATCTGAAGGCATTAGTTCTGACGTAGGCAAAATCCAAGTGCAGTGACTTCCTTCAGTTTATTTACACAGAGGTGCAAGGAAGATGTGCATCCACACACAGAAAAATGACAGTTTTAACATCCAAAGTTGGGTTATTTTGCAAACGTAGCAGACAGATATGCAAAGAAATTCAGGAAGCAAAGGAAAAGTGGTGCAAAGGGAGTATAGCTGTCAGTATCTCAATAAAGGCATTTGTCACACGGGTAGACCTGGCAAAGTGCTACCTGTGGCTTCTGCTGTATTTTTTGAGCAAAGCATAGAGACAACTGCACACTTCAGTGAACTATGATAAACCATTACCAGCTTGAATTTGTTTTCTCTTGACTGAATGCCATGAAACTACTGCATAGATCTTTATATTTACTATTTCACATGCAGTCTTTGCTGAATTACAACATTTTGATTGCTTATGAAATAAGGAAAGGTGTTGAGGTGACAATTGAACTGGTGCGTATGTATATGCATTTACTTCAGAAACATGAGGAGGTTTGTTTCTGTATGTAAAAAAAATCAATAACTGGAGCAGATTGATTTTAAATCCATGAATTAAAATAAGTCATTTAAATGTGTTTTACATTAACAAGCAAGAAATTTGGTATACATAATTTAGTCCTGTGTTGCATTTGAACTTTCTAGTAATTTTCCAAAGGGAAGGTTTATAGCATTGAAAAAATTGTTGATATCCAGCTAATTGCATAATTTCAGGTGATATTTGGTACTTTTGTATACAAATATGAGAGATAGACTTTATTTTTTATAATTTGTCTGATTCAATATGTTTGCTCTGATCTCAGTTTTCTAGGTCTGTACATATGTAAATGGTGTATTTCTAATTAGGTAGTTAACTTTCACTTAAGATTTATTTAACCTTTTGTTTGGGTAGAACTTTTTAATTCCATTTTAAAATCCCTCATAATCAGTGCTTTTAACTAGCTTTGCCCAAGCAATTAAAAATATGGGTATATATTAAAAAGATTTAACAAGACAACTTTTGAATACAGTTCCCTTTGTAAGCAGGGATGTTACCATCATTCAGTGCATCAGAAACTGTTTCCGATACATATGGTCCTTCAAATACACAAGGATGATAGTTACTAGTACTGGTTTTTAATTGTTGGTTCAAGGAGGAAGATAACATTTCCTTATTCACTTTCGATGATCAAGTTGTTAATTTTGGTTTGTGTAGTTAATTTTAAGACACAGTTTTCTCTGTAGCCGTAGAAGAGATTATTGCTATCAAAAGCTGCTTTTAGCACTTTAGTATACACTGTTTTCAGGTTGTCCTCTGGTGACTCAGTTCCATGAAACTCGATGCAGTTTGCCTTGGTAGCAAACGTGTACTGGCTGAACTCGACTTCAACATTCTTTTTGATTATTGTAATACTTTATACTAAGCCTAGGCCTCAACATCTGTAGTTCTCATTTCAAAGGTAGTACTAATTATGTTTTCTAATTATACTTTGTTTTTTAAATGACATTTAATGTCTTTTAATTGCTCTCTGTTTTGATAATGATCTTCGTAAAAGGAAATTCCTTGGAGTAGGGGAACCGTGGCTTATTTTGAGGGTTGAATCAGAACTAGAGAATTGTGTAATTAGGTGTGTTGGATTACAGTCATGTACACTTACTCAAAACAAAACTTTAGGGCAAATTAGTAACTGTGACAGAGTAGGCTAACACCATTAAGTGATTGTTAAGGAGACCTTTAAAGGCTTTTCAGCCTGTTTTGCACCGATGAGAAAAGAGAATATCAAGCTTCCTTGCTGCGTTTGAGCTGTCTGTGACTTTTCCTTAACTATTCAAAAGCACTTTAACTCTTTTCCAAGTGTCCAGCTAAGCTAACCTGACACCTAGTTGTCATCAAGAGAGGTGGCGTCCCTTGTATTTTCCCTTCTGCTGGTTGAAGCAGATTAACCGGCCAAAACAAATCAAAACCCCCCTAATCCTACAGAAAAGCTTGTTGAGAAATCAAATGATAGCTAGTGCTGTTGGAGACAGTAAAGAAGAGCTGCTTTTTCTGGTGACTGTCAGCTAGTACAGTGCTCATCTGTGTTATAAAACAGCCCTCCCTACAAGCAGTTGTGCACCCTCTTCTTCACTAAAGCAGTTAAGTGTAAACCTGATTAGTTAGTAAATCATTGTAAGGGTGTTCTGTAGCGTCAGGTCTTGAATAGTTGTAGAGACATGAATTGCATAGAAATGGATTAATTCACAATGGTTGCCAAGGTGTTTGAAGAAAGTAAGAACTTCTTAGGTCTGTTCATTGCAGGGAGAGGAACTGAATGTGGGATGACAGTCTGGTTAGAGGCAGTATTCGCATTTATTTCTTTGAAGAGTATGTGCAAACGTCAAGGTTAAGGTCATAACAGCATTGCCATGTTCTCACCTCTTTAATTCCTGGGTTTTCAAAATAAAATCCACCAAGGTGAAACAAGAAACTGGGGTGAGAGTAGAAGCTGAGGTTAATTTTAACTTGATCAGGCTGAGACAGCTTACCAGTCTGTCTGTCATTAACATACAAGATTACTTTGCTTTCTGGTTAAGAATGAACAGAAACCTTTATTATATATTGAAAGAAGAGACTTGTCCTGTGAAGACCTGTGTGGACTCTGAGCTGTAAAATGACAGAAATACAGTGCTTGCAGGCAGAAGGAACTACCCGTCGCAGCACGTACCTCCATCTTGTAGCAGCCCAGGGTTTGAAATAAGGGACTTATCACTTAACAGCTTTAATGTGTGAGAGAAAGTACATGCACAGGGAAAACCTAATGTCTGGCACCATACACCCAGAGATTTTTAATATATGTGAAGGGGTTGCCTTCGTGATAAAAACGGAGAGGCATGTGTCTTGATGAAAAACGTGACTGGCAAAAGCTTTGGTTTTTCACTCCCCCTTACCCAGCAAATTGCCTGAAAGTGGATCATAAACAGCGATGCATCAGTACTATTATCTCCTAGTATGACTCACTGAGCCATATATAGCAGCTCATCTTTTGAGGAGAATTCTTACTCAGAGCAAGTAGGATGTGGAAACAAATATTAAATGTCAGACTGTTATGTCATTCTTGCCTTAGAATTTCTTTTGTGGTAGATAAAACTGTCTAAAAATGGCTTGAACAGCAATGCCTGTCTGTATTAAGCAGGTATTGTCAGGTTAAAAATCCTCATTAGTTTTCTCCTGATTTGATGCTCTTATTTTCATATTTATGTCTTTTTGGGCAACAAGAACGTGTTTGTTCATTGCACTAGCAAATTCTTGCATATTTCAATATTTGGGTTGCTGGTAATGCGAGGTAGCAGGTGGCTTTTGGAGCATGCTTTAGGCTTTTTTAACTTGGTGTTTTTAAGAGCTCTCTCCCTTTGATTGCCTAATAATGCCCCAAATTAATCCTCTGTGATTTCTTTCTCTTCTTTTAGTTGTAAAGAAACTGCTTGTGACATCCAAGTATGTCTCATAACGTTGATCCCTTTTAAGATTCTTCTGTCCTCCTTTCAGAAAGATTGGCTTTTTGGAATACAAACAGCATCCTCCCTCCATATTTTGCATTAATTTAGTACCTTGAAATTTAGACTACTTTTCTTGCCAAGAAGTACTAGCCAAGGCTTTCTTCAGGGCTTCAGTGATTGCTACCGAACCAGCCTCTCCATCCTTATCCCCAGGTGAACTTTAGCCTGAGGATCCAGAGCTCTGTTTTTCTGGTGCTGTTGCCAGTGTCATTTTTGTTCCATGAAAGTACCGAGTTGTTTGTTTATGTTGCATGTATGTTGACTCAGCTTTCACTTTAAAACAGTGCTCAAGATTTTTAGATATGCACTGGGAAGTAAGAATCCTTTCTTGTGTTTTGTGATACTGATAATGTATTAACAAATCCGTGTTAGTAAAGGAAATATTCCTGTGTTCTGTTACAGGTTTTGGGATTTGAAGTTGATACGGTGAACTCTGTCCAGTTTTCAAACCACACAGGTAAAATTTTACATGTGTCTTCAGATACTGCTCCAAAGCCACTGAGCTCTACTCAACGTGTGGCTCGCCTTATCACATGAGAGTGGAGAGGACATCGGTCTTATGTTTTCACTCACATTTTCAGGATATAGGATGGAAATGTAATTCTCATGTTTTGATTCAAGTCTCACAGAAGTCTGGATTTGGGATTAGGTCATGATATGATATGGTAATGTCATAGAATGGTTTAGGTTGGAAGGGACCTTGAAGATCATCCAGTTCCAACCCCCCTGCCATGGGCAGGGACACCTCCCACTAGACCAGGTTGCTCAAAGCCCCATCCAGCCTGGCCTTGAACACCTCCAGGGATGGGGCCTCAACAACTTCTCTGGGCAACCTGTTCCAGTGCCTCACCGCCCTCACAGTAAAGAATTTAATAATATTTAATCTAAACCTACCCTCTTCCAGTTTAAAGCCATTACCCCTCATCCTATCACTCCCTGCTAAAGAGTCCCTCCCCATGTTTCCTGCAGGCCCCCTTCAGATACTGGAAGGCTGCTATAAGGTCTTCCTGGAGCCTTCTCTTCTCCAGGCTGAACAACCCCAACTCTCTCAGCCTTTCCTCATAGGAGAGGTGCTTCAGTGCTCTGATCATCTTTGTGGCCCTCCTCTGGACCCGCTCCAACAGGTCTCATGTTGGGGGCTCCAGAGCTGGACGCAGTACTCCAGGTGGGGTCTCACGAGAGTGGAGTAGCGGGGCAGAATCAGCTCCCTTGACCTGCTGGCCACGTTTCTTCTGATGCAGCCCAGGGTATGGTTGGCCTTTTGGGCTGCGATTGCACATTGCTGGCTCATTTTGAGCTTCTTGTCAATTAGCACGCCCAGGTCCTTCTCCTCAGGGCTGCTCTCTATGCATTCCCCACTGAGCCTGTATTTGTGCTTGGGATTGTCCCAACCCAGATATGGGACCTTGCTCTTGGCCTTGTTGAACTTCATGAGGTTGGCATGGGCCCACCTATCCAGACTGTCCAGGTCTCTCTGGATGGCTGTTCTGCTACTTCAGAGTAAGTTTCTTTTGTTAGGCAGTAATCTAATTAACTCAGCCAGTGAAATAACACAAATACAGCCATCTACGCGGCAGGCCTGTGAACAGGGGAATCTTCTGTACTGTTTTCTGTGTGTTATGGCTCTATGATACTCATAATCATATTACCAGCCCAAACATCAGAAGAATACTGAGCTAGTTGCAGTGTTTCTTCTCTTTATGTATCAACCCAGATGGCTAGCAAGTATCCTAAAATTACATTCTGGAGGGAGGAAGGGGTTGGGGTGTTAATACATTTGGGTGTATTTTTACTTGGCGTCTAAGCCTGAACAAGATGCCCTCACATAATTCTTTCAGACTTCCTAATACTCATGGTGCTAGAGGATTTTATTTTTCAAAAGAAAGCTGAAATTTATGTTTATTTTAGCAATACCTTTCACCCATAAAGAAGCTTCAAGTGATTAGCTGTCATGGTGGTGGCAGGTTGTTTGAGGGGAGATCTACTCTAGATAAAGAAATTCTAAGGGTGTCTTAAAATAATCTGGGAACAAACTTTGACTTCGAAAAGAACAAAAATTGTTTCTGATTTAAAAAACAAACAAACAAAAAAACCACCCCAAACCAAAACAAACCACAAAGTTGAGATACTTTCCTAGTATCTCGCAGGTACAGCTCTATTAATAAACTGCTAATTTTCAGAACAGAGCAGACTAGGAAGCCTCTGATCTCTCTTACTATGTTGAGCTCCATGCAGCTTTCAAAATGTTTTAAGATGTTCCTACTGTGGAATGAATTTAGTGTCACCCTGGGAAGAAGAAATGAATGTTTCAAAGGTAGCTAGAAAGCCATCTCTGCTTGTTGAAGAAAGGCACTAGAGAGGTAATAATTAAACAAGGGGTGTGGGTCTTTCCTGCCTCAGGCAAAAGGCTGCTTATTTTGCTTGTACCCTTTGGCACAGTACAAAGGTTCTCTCATGTTTTTAAGAGATACTTAAATGTGACTTATATTTCTTGAATGTATTTTGTTTTGGAGGTTGGCATATTTTGTTGTTTAGTTTTTGATAGCTGGGTAAAACTGTTGTAATCTTCCAGAACTGAAGAAACTTCTTCACATGAAATAACTCAGTGCTCAAAATGGATGAGCACCTGTCGTTGTTTGGCTTTCAGTTTCAAGACTAAATCAGCTTGATAGGGCATTAAAAGAGCTTAATAGAGGTTTTATTGGACAATAAACTGCATGTGTCTGAAGGCAGGAAAATTACCAATAGGATGATCAGGTTCTTAAAACAGAAAAGAAGGAAGATTTGTTTTTTGATCACAGCTGAAGAAAGGTTACCAGTGCTTCATTTGAGGTTTGGCAGACAATGAAGATAGTAGAAGGAACAACAAATTAGTGACTACTTTTTTTTCCTCTAAGAAAGCCTAAGTGAACATACCAAAACCAAAAATGTCTCAAAGATTGAGTCTTTAAAATATTTAAATTATTTGGAACTTTGTCTCCTGATATTTAGGACTTACATTTTTTTTTCTATAATCTTGATTGTTTTAGTAAATGCATTAAATAATCTAAGATTTGCACAACCTCATGACTTTGGGAAGCAGAGCTTTCAGAAAAAAATGGCAATATGGGAAGCGTTTGGCACTTATCAAACATGAGTAAAAGGAGATGATATTTAGAAGTACCAGTCATTTGGCTGAAAGAGGAAGGAATGGAAAAGAAAGGAAGGACATGTGTTCGCTCTTATTGCAGGTCTGGTTTTCTAACACTGCAGTTTATCCATTAAATCCTTTCTACCCTTTCTTAAATTGAAGGATAGATTCTAAGCCCAGTGGCTTTGCGCCTCCTCTTTGAGAGGCACATAGGATCATATGGTGTACTCATATGAAGACTTTTCCCAGTTTGAACATTTATGCATATGTGTGCACAAACTTGCACTAGTACCTGGCAAATCAATGTATGTGCTGTCTGTGCCACTGCAGGGATTAATGAATGGAAACTGCCATGCTGGGCTGTGGCTTGTGTCTGGAGCAGTGTGGCAATACCCAGCAATCGTGCTGCATGAAATAGTGAAGATAACTTCATTTTCCTACAAGAACAAGATCTTATGAGAACCCTTTCTGTGATCATCATTAAAGCTAAAGGGCAAATTTTTGCTTAAAAATCTGTGAACTCCAGTTTCTAAAAGAATGTGACATACTAGACCAGGTACAGGTTGCAAAGTGTGAGGTTTTGGACATAGCTTGCTTTCTTTCCCTATCCCTGTCTTTAAACCTGGTCTTGTCAGCAAAAGATAAAATGTGGAGAGAGTTTATGACTAACAGGCTTTCTTTGGTGAATCATTATTGCTTTTTCCCCCTGTTTTTAAATTGGTAAGATACCATGTGCCTATTTCTGATGACTCCTGCTCAGAAAATTCAGCTTTCTTTAGGCTCTGATAATCCTGAAATTCAGAAAATGTGCTTTAAATCAGTCCCCCTGGGAGAACAGTTTGTCATGTTGCTTGGTGAGGAACTTCTATGATTAGAGTGACTCACCCTTGAATGGCATCATGCTTCACGTACAAATAAAAGAAGCTGTCATGCAACCTACAAAGGTTCTGTGCTTTTTATTCTATTTTACTGTATTGTATGCAGAAGCATCTCATTGTCTGATGTGCAAAAAATAAAATTGTAGATTTTTTTTATTGTATTGATTTTTTTTTGGGGGGGGTGTTTTTAATTCTTCAGTGATTTGCATTTTTGTTTTTAATCGATAGGTCAATGGTAAGTATATAATGTACTTACTTTGCCATCCAAATCCTACCTTTGAAACTGTTCCAGAACAAATAGCCTGTTTTTTTTCTTTTCCTTTTCTTTTTATTTTTAAGAAAAGCACTTTTGGACTTCCACTTACCGGGTGTGTAGTGGGTGGTTGGGTTGGCTGGTAGTCTAATGCATGAGAAACTATAATTATGTCTTGTTGATGTGATTCTTCAGTCTACCACCCATATGCAGTCATTCACAACTGTGCAGTGAGGGACAAAAAGAAAAGATCTCCACTCATGCCTGACAGTGGTAGTATTTTACTCCCACACTGACCAGCTGTAAAAAATCCAGTGGAGAATTCAGTACTGTATTTCTAGTTTTGTTGAAGGCCCCCTGGTAGCTGAAGATTAAGTCATGTTTAGGCCAGGTTGTCTGCCAGAGTTTGCATGTGAATTTTGTGGCACACCTGGGCCCAGATTGCCTGCCCATCATGTGCCTGGAGCACTGGATCTTTCTTCCTTTTTCCCATGTAAAATACTTGGTTACTGAAGCCACTTGGAATAGTTTTGCTGGGAGTACCACAGGAGGAACTCAACCCTCAGAACAGAATGTTCTGGCTTAGAAAACAAAGAAATCGTAGATGCCTTGCTATACTTAAATGGTAGTTTATTTTTTGTTTTGGGTTTTGTTCTTGTTTTTTCCCTTCTGGTATGCCTGGGATTTTTATTCTTTTCTTTTTTTCCTTGTTTTTGAAAGTGATTAAGAGGCTTATAAATGCATTCCAAAGGAGAGAAAAATGTACCAGTGAAGGAAGACAAGAAAGAAAAGTATGTAAATTCATCTTTGGTGCAGTATTATCTGCCTCTCTTGGTTGTGTGTTTTTTTTCTTTTTCATACAGATGAGCCGAGACATTTCCTTGGAGGCTAATGAATATGTTTATCATTTTAGAGGGATAAGTGACAAGAGGAGGCATATCTTACCTGTTTTTCATTCCCTTATCTGCTTAAAAGTAAATATATAACATTTAATTGCAATAAAAGGCTGTAAGACAGATAAGCAGAAGGGGTATAAAATGCTTAAATATTTATTTATGTGTTTAAAATTATTACAAATCTGGGAGACTAATGCAGTCAGTCTGAGCCAAGTGCAGTTTGGAGAGCTGTGTATCATGATTTACAGTGTTCTCTCGGCTCTCTCAGTCCAGCACTGAGGGGAATTATTTGGTGGTTTTATAACCAAAGCAAAGACAACTCAGCTTTCTTCCTTTGTATAAAATACAAGCCAAGATCTCACCTTAATATCGAAGATAAAAGAGTAATAATCTGATCCAGCTGCTATGCCTAACCAGATCTGTAGTCTCCAAATGAGATGCAGTTGTTTTGCCAAGTACAAACTTGAAACTCATTCTTTAGTTTTCTTGGCTGTGGTTCTTGTATAATGCGTGCAAATAGCCAGGTACTGTGAGACTTTGAACTTCTGTGTTGTTGAGTGCCACAGTGGAAATATTACTGCAGAGTAGGAGTTATACTAAGTGGATAGTTAAACAGAAGATTTTAAGTTTTCTCTTGCCGTTTTTCAGATATTCATATTTAGTGGTGTAGGCATAGGGATAATATTTCTAGGAACCTGACTTTCTTTTAGGTGTTGCAAGGCAGCTCTGGGCCTTCAAATGTGCGCATTGCCAGCCGAGTTCTTATGTCTAGCTGAGGAAGACAGCTATTCCTCATTATCATCTTTAACTCCAACCACTCATGCTTTTCCCTAAAGCCAGTTGCACCTCACATGTTTAAGCTTGCTGTTGGCATTCCCTGCTAACTTAGCTTTGGGTTCAGGGCTATACAGTGTTTTTTTGACCACACAGTATCTATCTTGATTTTTTGCCTTTCCTCCTTCAAGAGGACCCCAGGGTATCCATCCTTCAGTTAGTGAAACACTTTTTGAACAGGAGTAACTGGCTTTTTATTCTGTCCCTCTACAGAAGCTGCTTTTTGGTTGTATATTCCACCAGGGGAGTAGGATAAATGCAGGGTTGTGGAATTTGTCCCTTGTTTATCAGCTTACATGAAGTTACCCTGGGGAGAGGGCTTAGGGTGGTTTCCATCTTACTGCCAGTTTTGATTTTGTTTGTTTCTTCTTACTCGAACATAATTCATCTTCTAGTGAAATCATGGTTCTCTGCAGATCCAGTGAAGGCATTGCCTTTTTTCTTCAGTCTGAATAGCCGGGACTTCCCTGAGAGCTTCCCTAGGGCTTTTTTTTTTTCCCTCCAGCTATTGTGTGATTAGACTTTAGGTTCTATTATGTGTGTTACCAGGTGGTAAAAAGGATCCTCTAAATACCGTTGGAAGTCATTGCTCCAGAGTTTGGATAATATCCCTGCCCCATATAAGTAATTTACCAATTCCTGAGCTAAGCTGGGCTGCTACCTAACATTTTGTTTCCATATTTATTTCCCTCCCTCAGTGGAGGCTCGGTGTGACATGGACCCTGTGCACTGGCTTTTTAAGACAGCTCAACATAAGAAGGTTAACTTTTAGTTAAATAGTGAATGTACTGGATTCCTCTGTAGGAATAGCTCCCGAGAGTATCTAGATTGTCTGGACAATCTCTCATAGTTATTTTTATGGCCATGTGTAAGATGAATGACTGCTCTTTTGCCAGCTGACCTTGGATCTGGGTGAAAACTGCACTTCGTTTCATTGATGGGCACAGTGGGATAAAAAGGACTCTGTTGTGTCCTGGTATGGACTGGCTTTGCAGTGCTAATAGAAGTGGAGATTCTGGGAAGACGAGAGGGCAGATTATTTCGCTCTGAAGCTGCAAATGTGACAAAACAAACATCTGCTTATGTATTAACTAAGCCATATACTTGAGTTAGTTGTAGTCAAGGGTTCCTCAAACTTGGGGCTAGATGTGTGCCGTTTTGAATATCACTGTGTTCTGCAATGGAACTACAACCCTAACATACAGGAATCCCTCACTTCTCTGTTTCTTCACAGACACTTTTTAAAAAGCATTTGCAAGGGAGAGAATTGTAGTGGCTGATGTGAGTCAGTCCCCCAGCCAGCTGGCAGCGAGTCGTGTTTCAGAGGCTAAGCCTTCGTGAGCTGAGGAGAACAAAATGATCCATCTGCTCACCCTACTGTGGGTGTATTTGCATTCATAAGAAGGAAAACTGAAAAATGTGCTTATCCTAGGCTCTAGGCACCTTTTGGCAGTTACTCTAATAACACAGTTTAGAGTGATAATCAAAGCCAACAGTTTTTATCACAGAATTTTCTAACTCCAAGAACAGAAGTTAAAATAAACAAAATACTATTGTCTTCACACGGGGGTGGTGTGGAAGGAGATACCTCACTTAACATTTCACTTATCTTTTTATTGACTGGAATTAGGAAAAGCTTTTTAACAAACTCTGAATTTATAGAGGTTGGAAGAGTTAAATTGTGGATGCTTCACTTACTCTTCTGGAGGAAGACCCATTCTTATATATAAAGGAGAGATGGCTGCCATCTAGATGGGCAGGCTTGGATGACAAGGTGCAAGGTGCATTTACATTTTTCAACAAATGTTTAGAGTCTGTCAAGGAAGATTTTTTTTTTTTTCTTTGAAATTGGCTGCCATGGAGCTTGGTCCATTGTTTGCTGAAATCAGTTCAGCTTCTCCCAAGTAACTTCACCTTCCATCCGCTTTTCAGCCAAGAATATTGGCTTGTAATTCTTAGAGATCATTCAAAGGTAAGAGTGTATGGATATTATTTGTCTGCTTATAGTGTCTTTCCAATAATAATTTGCTTCCTCCAAGATCCTCAGCATTAAAACTGTGCTATTTTTGGAAGAAAATCTGTCAGATGACCATATGTTTAAAGAGCATCCATGGCAATGTTGTGCTGTGGTCACTCTATTCGTTACATGCAGGTCCCAGTGACCACTGTATCTGATGGGTGCAGCCATGCTGTATGCCTGTGTCCAGACAGATCCATCCAGCCTGTTTAAGCTTGTCATGTAGCTGTCAATATTTTTCTTTTCTTTTATAGTATAAAATAAGAAAAATAAATTACACTGGCAACCTCCACCAGTGAAGTCTAGAAACATGTTTGTCCCCCTCCACACAGGAAAGGGATAGTTGTATAGGCTCCATGGGAAAACTTGCAGGAGCTTGTGTGTGCTCTGCTTGATTTGCTGATAAATGGACAGTCTCAAACTCCGGTGTAGTCACTCTAGTTCCTTTGGGAAACAGTGGTGCTAAGAAGTTGAGCACATTAACTGTTCTGCTGACAGCTGCTTTCATTTGGGAACAGTGTTTTACAGAAGAGATGGTGGAAAAGCTTTCTGGGGCTTATATCTGATAAGGTCCCCGCAAGTGTATGTGTGATTCTAAACAGAAAATTTAGCTCATGAAAAATTATCCATCATTTACTTTGCAGGTTACGCCCACTGGAAGGGTCAGGTGTTAAATTCAGATGAACTTCATGAACTGTATGAAGGACTTAAGCTGAACAAGGTCAACCGGTATGATTATGTACTCACAGGTAAGAAGAGCTTGCTCCTTAGAGTTCCCATGAGAAGTAAACAAAAGTAAAAACAAATAAGCCATATCCCTCCTTATTCCAAACCAAGCAATTTTTTTCTCCTTTGATTCCTCCTTCAATTTCATTTGTATGTTACAGTCTCAACTGCTCATGCTGTTTAGTTTGAAACAGCCAGTGTTCTCCAGCCTGAAGGTTGTGATTGGGTGGGTAAATTGATCCCCTTGTATAGTTTAACAGGCTTATACAGGCCTGTCATGCACTGGCTTAATTAATGTTTTGGGAGTGCCTCTACTGAAAACAGGATGAGAAATGGCAAAGTAATATTTCTAAATTTACTACGAAGACACGTTTAATCCTTTCTACTAAATTTGCAGTACTAGTACTCTGCAGTTATATAGCATGATTTTATGCGCAGTTGTCTGCCCTTGTTTTATCTATGTGATCTTTAAGGGGTAGTGCTTTGGATACAGAGCAAAGTATCAGCAGGGCTGGATTTTGGTTTTGACTCTGTCATATCTTTTGATTTTTTTGCTCTTGTTATTATGTGTAGGTCCTCTTGAGCGGATGCAGTTCTACAGGACTTAATGACTGTGCAGGGTTTTCCTTTGCTTGCCACTAGGTGTAAAGTGTTTATTAATATAGGCAAAGAGAACTTCTTGCAGAATGCTTTATAGAAAGAAGAAATTCTATGTGTAGTTTTTACTAAAAACTGCTTCTCATCCAATTCCTGCGTCTCAAATGCAGATAACTGATCAGGTTTCACCTCAGTAAGAGCTATGTATCTGGTTTAGATTACAGTATCAATTTTTTATAGCAGTGAACAGTCACTTTTTAAAGGTAAACAGAAATATATCGTCAGATTTGTTTGATTTCATGGCTTCCACATGTAGGAAAGTGCTTTAAACACAGGGAAAAATGGAGACTGTGTGTGTGGATTATAACCCCATTCTGGCTTGAAGAGTGTGGCATGTCTGAAGAGTTATTGTCAGTTCTTGTCAGGGAATATCTCTAAAGTAAAGGAGACTAAATAGAAAATACACTGAACTAAGGTTAAGAAATTAATTTTAGCATAAATGGGTTCTTTGTGATTGAGAAATAGACAAAACACCCTTTCCTTCCTTGAAAGAACTCACATAGAGGACATTTCCAGTAAAAGCACACTGTATTATAGGACTTTTCAGGAGATGTTAGCATGCAAAATTTGTAAATAATGTGTGAGTATTCTTTTAGCTGAAATGTTCCTTTTTTAGTTTACTTTCAACTCTTGGAAGAGACCCCAACTCCTTTCCTGTCACTGTCTGGTACTGGCAAAATGGATGTAAGAGATTAAAAATGGCAGAAGGTAAAATAGAAATCTTCAACAGAAAGAAATTTTGGAGGGAAAAAAAAAAAGAATATTTATTAACATGCCTTTTAAAATAGGATTTGTGGGTAGTGGGTCAGTGCATTGTTCATGTTTGTTTAAAAATCTTGTTCGGCGTATGAGCAAAAAGAAGGCATGGGTAGAAATGGCACTAATTTCTTAAGATCTAATAACACTCTCAATGTATTAGCGTTCAGTTGCCCTGTGGCCGAACTTAAAATTCAGTTTTTTTCAGAGCAGATTTTTCTCTTCAAACACGAACAGCCATTCACTGTAGTGCACAACTGTACTTTGTAGCTCCAACAACCTGGGTATGATTATTCAAAAGTGAAAATAAATTAATTTGTCAGCAGATGGGCTTTGACTGTAATTGTATGTCTGATGACTGTAGGTATCTTGGCTGAGATAGAAATTATTATCTTTATGCATATTACACAAAATAATACTTTGTTAACACTTGTGACTTAGTTACTTTTAGGTCTTTGTATATTTGTTTCATTTACAGTAAAACACTCAAGGGATAAACTCCAATTCAGTGTAATTTTTTTTGAAACACCTCTGTCAATAATGTTAATCATACTCTGTATTTTTTTTTTTTTCAACCAGTCTACCATCACAGGTCATTTTAGACAAAAATCTTTGCTAGGTTTTTTGACTGATTATCTTCATTTCATAAAGTATTTTGGCAAAAAATCTTGGAAGCTTTTTCCATTTCTCTACAACATCTAAGAGTTGATCCATTTTGTGGGTTAAAAAAGAAATAAAAAGTCTCCAAAATGTATTTTAAAATATTTTAGTAGAGTGGACATTTCCAAGCGGAAGGTTTGAAGAAGCTACCTTGCTAAAAAGAATGCTATTAAATGAACTAAAATAAATGAAAAACAAATTATTAGTTAACAAACATTATAAATGAAGTTAATACATAAAATAAATATATAAATAAAGAAACATCTATAAAATAAAGAAATTAATGATTAAATAAGAATATTGTGGTGCTAGCATTGTGATTTAGGGTCTTGAGATATAATAAAACTTATTTCCAGCTCATTTCACTGCTAAGCCTAAATCCAGGAATTTTATTGGTATATTGGCCACTGCTCTAAATATTCAAGATTAATTCTTCATTGCCTTAATGTGTTGGACTGTATCAGCACCAACATTAATAATAATAAAAAACCTGCTTCAAACCAGAGTATGAGAAAAGTATATGGAATTTAAAATATTTCTGATTTACTACATGATAAATAGTAATGATTCAGACTGCTGTTTTGAAGAAAAGGAATGTTTTTTCCTTTCAGCCTGACTTTTTTGTATATACGTTCAAGCCTTTTGAAGGCACCTTTCATATATAACATAGTTAGTAAATGGATTTTTAGGGTTGTATTTATAGTTGTGCAAGCACTGTCTGAATTTGTCTTCTACCTGTTATTCCTGAAATACTAAAACACCTTTGTTCTAAAAACGCATTGTTCCAAAGAATGAGAAGTATGCAGCGTTCCTATCCAAAATAAAAAAAAAAAAGTGTTCATGAAAATAGACTTCAAAAGTGTCTTTTTTTCCCAAAGGGTATACAAGAGACACATCGTTTCTTGCAATGGTGGTGGATATTGTCAAGGAGTTGAAGCAACAGAATTCTAACCTAGTATATGGTAAGGATGTGTATTACAATCCTTTCTGCTTCATCATTGTATATGCCCATCATTTTCATATTTTTAGGATGAAAATGCTGCTCTGACATTTCCCAGCATTTCACAACCATCTTGTGCTCTGATCTGGCTGGGACCAGATGAGGCTTCAGTGAAGTTTCGTTTCAGCATTGCTTAAGTGTTGAGGGAGTTGTTTTTTTATCTTTCTGATTTTATGCCTTTCAGTATGTTTCTTGCATTATGCCCTCCAAAGGAGAATGTGCCTTGAGGACTGATTGTCTGTATCAAAGAAAGGCTTGTAAAATCCCAGCTGGCTGCTGCTGTTCATACTTCAGAGGCACAGGCTGTAAGTGCTGATAGCTGAAGCCTCTCCTTGATTTCTGAGTCAGCCAAAAGCAGGACAGATTCTCCTGTGTTGTTCTGACATGGTTTCATGTTACATCCCAGAAGTGTTTTACTGTGCCTTATAAGCTTCATAATTTAGCTTAAGCTCCAAGACTTTAACTCTGGTACCCCTCTTCTAAGATTACCTAGGAGCACTCGAAGAGCAACAGACTCTAGAAACTGCTGTCATTAACATGTCACATCAGGCTTAAACCTGTGAGAAAAGATTCTCCTCTTTCCTTCCTGACTCTCTGAGAGTTTCAGGACTTTTGAACATAACCAGCGTAGGCTTGAATTGAGCAAAAGGTTTTGAGTGACAGGGCAAACTCAGTGGGGATTTAGTGGGGTAAAAAGCTGTGAATGATGGGTTGAGCCTCTCGTCTTCAGGTTCAGTATACTGTGGTCAGGAAACATTTATCATGGTTCGCAGGATTTGCAAGGTGTAATACTGTGGAGTGTGATATCTGACAAAATTAACAAAGCACGTTTCTCATTTAGAAAAACTTAGAGATATCTTCATGAGCTCGGGTTTTGTTGCTTTTAGCCTCTATTAGCACTGTTGCATTGTCAGGTTCTCCAGAGCCTCGTACTAGTAAGTGAAAGCAAAATACTCTTTTGGAGTATGAGCAGAAAGAAACATCTAGCTGTATAGAACAGGAAGGAAGTGGTCAGATGGTGAGAACACAGCTAGGCTTCTAAGATCCATTCTATTTAATAAATAGATTATAATGTAAGGAAAATACTTTTAAAATTACCCTCTTTTTACTCATAGAAACTTCCTTAAATACTGATTGGACATTGATTTGATACCTTTGGATTTGTATTTCTTTTTTATCTTGATAAAAGGTCTTTTAATACAATGAACAATGTTCCTTTTTAAGGTACAAAGCTAGGCTGTTTCCATCCTCACTTTGAAACTGAAGGCACTTGGAATATGTTGTTAATACTGCTGCTGATCCAGAACCTGTGCCAAATGTGTGTTAATAGTATTACGCCAAGTCTGAGTTTATGTACTTTGGCATGGATTTTCTTGTTTCACTGTAATACCCATATGTTTTTTTTACATGTATACACAGCATTTTGGTATGTATGTTTGGCATGTATCTTTTTATGCTAAAGTAAAAGTAGGACTCTCTTCACAGTTATTAGCTTCTCCCATGTTTCTTCCCCACCATACCACTATTCCAGAGTTTTGGGCTGGGGGAGTGAAGGAGAGGGCTCCCTGTGTTTTCAGTAACAAAAGCCCCTTTACTCCCAGCAGTCAGACCCTTTCATCCCCATCACCTTCAGATATAACAACATGGAAGCAGGCAGGAGAGGGGTGACTTCAACCCTTTGGCAATTGTTTAAGACACATGGCCTATCCTTTCAGAATTGGCAGCCACCAGTTATAAATTTCAGGTTGAGGGTGCTGCAAGGACTGTGAGGGTATATAAGCTGTGAGGTGCTCAGTGCTGTTACATAGCCACTGCTGTTACCTAAAACTTTTCCCTCCCAGCAGGGTCTCTATAACTGTACCCCATTTCTAAAGCTAGATTTATTCTGTTACAGTATGCGATCCAGTGATGGGTGACAAATGGAATGGAGAAGGCTCTATGGTTAGTACTTATCTGTTTGGATTCTCTGTGTAGTGAATATTTGCTATATAAAGATGTATAAAAATTTATTAATTTTTAAACACCAAAACTAAGCTAGTTTACCTAAGTGTGGCTTTGGATCCCAGCATCAAGTAAGTTTGTACTTAATTTTCCTGTATTTGAATGAGTTTAGTATCTGGGAATAATGAAGGCTGTATAGCCCTGGGATTATTTTGAAGACTTTGCTGAGACAACAGGTGGAATACAGACCCTGTCCGCAGGAAAATATCCCCCTGCTCCCCCTCCTTGTCTCACTGGAGTTCCTCCATCTTCTGTCAAGAGCTCTGTTTTGGCTGGTAGCCTGGCTGGCTTTGTCAGTGATTGTGTGAATTGACATACCACTTGAACCTAAATGAAGATGACTTATTTCGTGTGAGATCCAACAGCTGTTAGGCACTGGGCTGTGATCAGTGACAGAAAGGTTCTGTGTGCCAATACCAGACTGCATACTAACAAAGAAACATTTGTTTTTCATCAAAACTAGCAAATAATTTCAGTAAAAATGCAGTGTGGGAAGACATGAGCAATAATGATATTTTATGTTTTCTTCTGCCTTAGCTAGTCATGCACTATGAATTCCTCTTTGTCCTTGTACCTTTTTACAGTTTACCTGCTCATAAAACATCACATGAAGTAGCACTTAGTAATAAATTTGCCATTGCTTTTGTGTTCTATTCTTTCATTTTACGTCTATTGCAATATTTATTGTCCTTGGCTCTTTCTAACAAGGCAGCGATCTAGCAGCTCTAGAGTCACCTTGCAAAGCTGTAGCTCTTGGGAGAAGTCAAAACCATGGGCCTACCTATGTCTTTTGGGTGGAAGATAAGGTAGATGGAAGAAGAGGAGAATATTTAACGTGCAACCCACCAACTCATTCCTGCCATTAAAAGTAATAAAATCATTATTTAAAATACCTTGGTTTAGACGCGACCTAGTCTTGCGTTTCTGTCTCAAGGCAGAGTCCCTGTGACAACAGCGCTTCACCATGGCTGCATGAGTGAGTTCAGTATCAGTATGACTAGTGGTCAACACTGTGGTGGGCTTGTACCTGTTGCTGATACAACTGGAAAGGGAGACAGCAGCACGTGGGCATGTGCGTACGTGCACCTTGCCCTGCATAGCTTATGAGACTAACAGAGAAAATAAAACATGGACAAAAAGAGCGGGTGTTAATCCTGATTTAGCAAATGGGGTTCTGCCAGAAAATGTCAGCTACTAGTAAACAATGAACCTTTATTAAAGGTTTTGTTAAATTGATTTACAGCGGGACTCGGGAAGGTGAGGTGGCCCCTGTACCCATCTAACCTGAACTCCTAGCCGAGCTCCAGTGTGTGCCAAAACAGCTGATGCTTTTCAGCTTTGAGTGTGAAGAGCATACAGGCTGGTGGGCTCCTGTTATGTCTTACTGTATGTCACCTGCTTAGACAACCAATCTTCCTTTGCTGATGGGCCATATTTAGCTAATGAAGATGGGATAGAGATGGAATAGACAGGCAGAAAGGGGAGCTTTGGCCCTCATTACTTGAAGAGCTGATTCTGCAGGCAGCGAAGTATGCTAGCATTTTGTTTGACTTGGGAGCAACACAAGCAAAATATTTGTAATGTCCTTATCGGAACTGCTTTATGGATTAAGTTGCACCAAACAAATTGCAAATCTGATTCCCATCCACACATATTGATATACAGCACACTCTAGAAATACTGCACTGATAGAAGGAGGCAAAATAACGCATAGCATGGGTGTTACTTGTTCCTAAGCCCCGCGATGCAACACAATCAATGTGTGCACACACTGCTGCAGCTAAGGGCCTCTGTACTGTCGGTACAACAACAAAGTAGTTTCTTTTGGAGGTAAGGACATGTGAAAGGGTTCCCCATGTTGGGACACTGTATTTCCTCATGCTGCTGTGTCACCTTGGTGAGAGGGAACCCGAAAGTTCTTCATCCAGGTATCATTTCCTCTTAATGCTGCCAGTTTAGGCATGTCTGCTTAGCGGTGCTTCCATCGCCTCCAGTGACAGAAGGGCTGTTGGTTGTACTGTCACCAGCTGGAGGATGCACTGCCACTTTAGTTACTGCTGCATAACAGTACACAGGGAGCTGTCAGGTTACTCAGTGACAGCATGAATGCTAGTTGAGGTTGAAGGAGAGTTGCAGTCCCACATCTCAGATGCTGCTGACAACATTTGATACCGTTTCTTCTCCCCTAGTATGTGCCCAAGGATCTCCTCCCAGTCTACAGGGACAAAGTTGTACCTGTTGCTGATATAATTACTCCTAACCAGTTTGAAGCTGAGTAAGTACTTATTGCCTTTTATAGCCCAGTAAGAGTGGGGATAAAAGCCGGGGAGACTAATACCCATTCTTTTGTTTGTCTCAATACAGTGCCATATGTATGTACGTGTTGGGTTTTGTTTTTTAGCTGTTACTTTCAAGTGGTGCTTTTCAGCAAACCTCTTAACTGTTCCATATTGAAACCAATAAAAAATCTGGGAGTCATGTGAGGAAAAGATTTCTCTTTTCTCTGGTCTCTCATTTTCATGATTACTTATTGTTGTCTCCAGAGGCCTGTATCTAGGGCATATTGAAAAAATGCCTCTCTTCCTTCCCTATCCTTACCCATTCCTAGAAAGATTTTTATTATATGTCAGAATATCAAAACGGAAATAGTTTGATTCAAACCCCCCAAATTAGATTCAGAAATACCACCATGCCAACATCTCATAGGAGTTAAGAATCTAAATGCCTCCTGCCCATTCTGTCTACATAGCTGTGACTCTCTGGTCACGAGATGATCTGTTGTGATACATCGCAGGCCGTCCCTCTAAGGGGCTGGAGCAGCTACATACGAGATGGAGAGAAGACACTTGTGAGGGAATTTTATGATGCAGGGATCTCTACAGAAGGCGGGTTAGGACTGATGTGGGTCTGCATCCGAAGCACTGTGTATGTGTGCACATAACGTTTAAAGACAGCAGTCTGGTACAGCAGACCGTGTAGCTACAAACCATTGAGGCCTGTATGGTGCGGTCCAAGCTTTCCTCCTTTCAGAGCATAAACAAAGTAGTCATTGCCTGGAGAACTTGTGCTCTTTTAAGATTTCTGTTTCATTCTCAGGTTACTCACGGGCAGGAAGATTCACACAGAAAAAGAAGCTTTAGAGGTAAGTAGGCAAGGGGTAAGATGTGTAAGATCTCTTTCTATGTTCCTGCCTGCAATACTGCAGTTTGCCATTGGTCTTTAACCTTGAAGTCCCTTTGGACTCAAGCCTTTCTCTCCATTTATCACTTTGGCCTCTATCCTTTCTCTCCATTTATCATTAAAGCTTGTGCACTGCAGGTGCAAAACACTTTGTGCTCTGGTGTCAGACTTCTGAAGAAACTTCCCGAAAGAACCGCAGCTAAAGGCATTACAGTGGTAATGAGCAGAGAACTCTGTAAGCTTTTCCTGCAGTCTAAGAAGGGTAGCAGCAGCACACGTGGCAAGTAACCACACCCTGTCAGCGCTGTGGAAACGCACTGGTTGGGGTGAAAATCCCGGGTGAACCTGGGATTAGAAACCTGCACGAGTCGCTCCCTCTGCTGTCCACATGTGAGTCGTGCAGCAGCAATGCTGAGCGTTAGGACAGCCGTTCCTCATTCTCCCACTGAGACTGTTGCAAGTAAGAGAGCTTACTAGCAAACTCTAACAAGGATTGAATGAATACATGCTGAATCTCTTCCTGACAGTGTTTGCTGGTGCTTTGTTTCTCTTCCTTAAGTTGACTCAAAGGGTATGAGACCAGGGTTGCAAAAGGATAGATTGCATAGCTGAGAAGGCAGTCTGGGAGTGATGGCCTTTGGGTACTTCCTCGTGAAAGACAGACAAACCCACAGCATTGATAGCTGGTGTCATCACCACACAGAGTTGATAGATGGAGCACAAATACACTGCACTGAGGTGTAAGGATCTACCCTTTTACACAAACTGAAGAAACTGAAAAGCTGCAGGGCTTGGTGATGAAGGACAAAATAGGAATATGGTTTTATTGGTGTCTTGAGAAGGGCTGAGCTCTTTGTTTTGTTGACTAGTCAAGGGTTTTCATAATAGACTGATGTTATTTCTTCCAATTTGGTTTTGGACTTCAAAGGAACACAAAATCTTTAAACAAATAGCAGCTGCAGTGGCACCCTGGAGAGTAGCTGGGGTCTGTCAGTGTGAATGTTTGTTGTTTTTTTTCCTCAAGCAACCTCATGAAACCTGGGTTGATTACCATCTCTTCGTGGCAGGAAGCAGCTCTAAAGATCTCAGTGCTTTTAAATTCCTCCCCCCCTTCCAGTTTTATATTACCCCCCAGTGCTGGGCAAGGGTAATGAACTGTGCTCCATGCCACTGGCTGCTAATTACAACTCGGTTCTATTCTCATCCTCACCAGTGGAATCACAGTCTTGAGAACACTGTTGGGTGAGCAGCCATTAGTTTTAAGTTTGCATATTTCAGCTGCAAACATGAGTTGCATATGCTAAAGAATTTTGCAAGTTAATTTTCTGACAGGTTGATTTGTGTGATAGCTCTTATTTGTGATGGGTTTTAAAAAATCTCTTCTAAAGAGATGGAATTATACTTAGGAGTGGAAACATTTTTAAAATAGTTGCTTGCAGGATATTATGCTTTAATCTGTCTGTCTGCTCAGCTGCCTGTCATATGTAGGTCTGTCCTTCTGAGTAATAATCCATGCTGGAATTTGTCCCCTTTGGAGGTGGTAGGAATTCTGTCATCAATTTCCGTGGTGACATGCTTGCATTAATTTCTTTGACAAGACTAGTGACAACAGCATAGTCTTCTAACAAAAAATTAAATATGACGTCGTATTAACATAGAAAGGGCTAAGTCCTACAACTAGAAATACTCTTGATTAAGTACTTGGTGAACTGTGACTGAGAAATGAAATTGTTTAATGTTACTTCACAGGTTGGTTATGTCAGCATATGCTGGTGGATTTACTGCTTCTTTAAAACCCAGCTGATGTCTGTGCTAAGAGGTCTGACAGTTGAAGAAACTTGGGAGGCTTAGACAAGAAAGAAAAGCAACAGAGAATTAAAAAATAGCAGAAATAAGTCCTTATCATTCAGCTGCTCATGAGTCATAGCTAGTCTGAGAGGATTTTTAGTTAAACTCTTTTGGGAGCATTAATATTTTATATGTGTTTTATGCTAAACTCATTATTGAAGTCATTCTTTCTGCTGTGAAATCAAAATCACTTCTGTAGCAATCAGTTGTGATGTCAGAAGTAGAGTATTAATGAGTTTAAGCGAGGAACACAGAGCAGAAATACACCTGCAAAGGTGCATAATTTGCGGGTGTAATTTGGGGTTTGAAACAGAATGAGAAAAAAGATTGAGACAGACACACTTGTGCCTCTGATTTAGCTCTTTAACTCTTCATTTTTCCTAAGTCTTCAAGTAGTAGCTAAATAAGACTTTATGACCTGGAGTTACTGGCTTTCTAGCAAGTGTTTCAAGATGCCAGGTCAGGCACATGTGTCTGTATTTGTTCTCTTATTCTTTTGATAATACATTCTGAAAACATGATGCAGAAAGCAATTCTGATCACTGCTGAAACACAGTATTCTTTTTAGAGGAGCATCCAAAGATATTACAGAGTTGCTTGCATATTTTAACAAGTGTGTATGTTTAAATACAGCTGTTTTAATTCCCCTATTTCAAATTAATTCCCCTAATTCAAGTAAATTCTTTGAGTAGAAACTGTTTTTTCTCTTTACAAAAGATGCCAAAATAAGGTGCTTGTCAAAAATCCTCGGTACTGTGAATGATGCGAGGTGTATTCAACACACATTGCAGTCACTGATTCCTGCCTTTTTGCCCATGGAAAGGTAATGGATATGCTCCATGCCATGGGACCAGAGACTGTGGTGATCACAAGCTCAGATCTACAGGCACCTCTAGGAAATGACTACCTAATTGCTCTGGGAAGCCACAGAAAAAGTAAGTAATGAACTTTGTTAAACTGTGCTTTCATTTAACCTATTCTGTGCTTTCAGTTACTTTCTAAAAAGTAGTTTCATCAGACCCATATGTAGTGCATGGAAGGAGCTTAGATCCCTAAGTGTACTACTTCTCCTACAGTAATATCAGAGAGCGGTAAGAATGGGGCTGCTCCATGGGGGAAGATGTGCTGGGAGCTGAGCGTGATCATAGCACAGGCAGAGCACTGTCCTCACCAACAGGGCACAGGCCCACCTGAATAAGGTGGGCAGAACAGAGGTGGGGATGGCAGACAGGTACCATTGACAGTCCAGCGATCATCAGAGAAAGGTTAGACAAGCCAGATCGGAGATTAATCTGGAAAATCCAATCAGTAAGTCAGGACAGCAGGGCTGTACACAGGTACACCTACAACATAGCTCAGGCAAGGATGCTTGTGCCCAGGCCTGAGCTTCCATGCAGCTCGTGGGCAAAGGTTGCATGGGAGGAGTGTGTCCCAGGTGAGGTTGATAACAGCAGTTAAAGACCCTCGTAGTGGCTCTGACAAGTAGTGGTATAAAACAGGAACTTTGAATGTTTTGAATGCTTTTATGAAAAATTATACTGTCCTGTTAGCAGATTGTTCCTCCCCTGACAGGTTGTATAATGACCTTCTGCTTCTTCATATCCCCTTCTATACGGTCACCAAGATTTACTGTGTGTTTGGACTGTTGCAGGGTGTTTTTACCTGAGAAGGGCATAGTTATGTGGGATAGTATATGATCCCGTTTCCTTGTTCATCTAAGGGATGTAAATGTGGGCATCACATTCTGCACTGCTGAGAGATCAAAAAAGTCTTGATATTTAAAACAGATACCACTAAGAATCAGTTGGTGGGCCGTAGCACTCAGTACATGCCAGGTTGGGAATAAGTCTGGTCATTCCAATGGTGTTTACAATATGGCACATGGATCAGATATTCTCTGCTGATCTTGTGCCTCTGTGCAACCCAGAGGTACTCTAGATTATGGTTTGGGATTCAGCGGTCTCCATATAAGTATGTGGTTTCCTGAGCAAGCTGCTGCTGCTCTGCAAATGAAAATAGGTGCCTCTTAGTCCTTCATGAAAATGAAGATGCTAGCTACTTGCTCCCTCTTAAGTGAAGTATGTACAGTATATAGGTTGTAAATGCTATCCCAACTTGGCAAAGTTTTGAAAAGTTGCACCTTTTAAAAGAGCTGGTACAAAGTTTACGATACTCCTTGGCATCTTTATGTTCCAAACAACAAAAGAATTCAAATCTGGTGATCATTTTTAAATTATAGTAAATGCTATTATATTAATTGCTGGGACTGTTACTTAACTCTCTATCTGTGTTGTAGCTAAAGCAGATGGTACCAAGATGACACAAAGAATTCGAGTGGAGTCTCCTAAAGTGGATGCTGTCTTTGTTGGAACAGGAGACTTGTTTGCTGCTATGCTTTTGGCATGGACACATAAGCATCCAAACAATTTGAAGGTGTGGGAGGACTTATGAGTCTCTTTGCAAGTTCAGACTGTTTCTTTTTTTTTTTAATTACTTTTAATCTATGACATTATTTAAAGACTCTGTTTTGGCTTTTTTTTTCCTCACCTCAGAGGGGAAAAAAAGCATAATTTCCCTTTTGCCGAAACATTTTAGCCTGTACAACTTTGGACAATCACATTTTAGTTACATGGATTTTGTAATTTTGCCAAATAAGATGATGTTCTCTCCATAGAGGAAGAGAGAGACTGCATGCATTTTTGCAATTATATATATTTCTTTTTACCCTCGCTTCATAATAAGCACTAAAAATCATTTATCAGATCTATTTTTCTGTTTCTTTCCCTTAACACACAGAGACCTTGATATGGGTGTATGGGTGTTTCTAATACCTGTTTTGGGAGATTTAAGAGAGTCTAAAATTTTTTTCCCCAAACTCTACATTGCATAGTTGTCATCCTGTTTGTGTCTTGTCAGTTATGTTTGCCTCTTAATAGCAGTGTTTTTGAAATAATAATATTAAACTAAGCAGCTGAAATTTTGCTAAAACCTGAATATATTATGTTATGCAGGTGGCATGTGAAAAGACTGTGTCAGCCATGCAACATGTTCTGCAAAGGACCATTAAGAGTGCAAAAGGTAATTAATTCAAACCTTGTTCCCTTGTTCTGTCTGGATTTGCGTCGGAGGAAACATTCGAAGAGCTTTCTGGGTTTCCTGATGAAAGGCAGCCCTCAGTGCAGAAGCAGCCAGATAATTTATGGAATGAGAGCTCAGTAGTCTTGTCAGTTTGTGTTCCTTACTGTGTCCTCCAAGCCTACTTCTGACAACACCCGACTGAAGATGTCACTGTTTAGCTTGTAGTGGGACTACAGTCATGCTGACTGCGCTTGACTGCTTTGCAAAACGGTGCAGAGGAACTTGAGGAAATTCCGAGTTTGACATGCAAGAGAGCTTCTGTTTTAAGTGTAGCTCACTCACTTTCCCTTTCAGTGCATGTGTGTAGTATTGAGAGCAGTTTATCAACTAATAATAAACTGTCTGCTCTGTTGGCCATGTGAGGAGCAATTGTTTTTTTTTCAGCTTCTCTACTCTTGGAGTTCCCATGTCTTTCAGTTCCTGAGGAGATCCAGATGGGATCTGTGAGTCCTCGGAGCACGTCCATGTCACTTGCTAATGACAGCAGAGCTGTGTTTCTTTACTGGAGAGAGGTGCAGAACAGGGGTGATAAGAAATCACAGTACTGACCTGGATCTTCCACCTTGGAAGCCTTTAGTAGGGAGTAGTAAGGGAGACTGGGGAGGGGAGGAGGGTAGAAAAAATGGTGGGGTAACAGAACAATGTAACTTGTTTCCTTTTATATTGCTGTTTTTAATGACATTCTGATGTCATCTTTTTAGCACAAGCTGGAGAAGGAAACAAACCAAACTCAGCCCAGCTGGAACTAAGAATGGTCCAAAGCAAAAAGGACATAGAAAACCCAGAGATCATAGTGAAAGCCACTGTGTTATAAAGGCTGTACATCTCCAATAACGCACAATGTATTGATGTCCTCATTTCTTTCCTGTAAATTGTAATATTTGCCTTAGATCTGTGACAGAAACCTGACTTCATGAAATAGTGCCCAGCATAGGCAGATATCCACTCTCAAACATATGGGCTGGCCTTGCTCAGTTTTAAAAATGAAACGGTTAGTGTGCATTGAAACATATTACCAGGTATCAAAATGGCTGTCAAATTCACTTTGTCTGTGTAATTACCCAGGGCAAGCGAATACGATGTTCCTGCCTTGCCAAAGACTTTAGATGTGAATTTGCTGATGGAATGCTTGACTGACTGGAAAATATATTTCAAGATGGCATCTAGTGCCAATGGAGCTGGCTCCATGCTCCCTTTTCCTGGAGATATCTGGTTACCTACTCTGGTATTCAGTATCTCAGCTGCTACGAAACTAAGCAGGGTTAAAACTACACACAAAGTGCTGGTTGTATGTAGGAGTACTTCGAAGATATTTGGCATTTAAGTACTCTGAAGTGACCTTGAGGTGTCAGTCATGTTACTGATAACTGCTCCTGTTTCTTGTCTATGAACAGCTGCACAGTTTCAGCTTTTGCAGGTTTTGGCTGCTTATTTCTAGTGTCTGTGGGTGCCCACATGATTTTTTCCCAAAAGCTGCTCCAGAAACATCTTCATTAATAAGATAATATCTTTATTCAATAGCACTGATTAGAAGTTTGTAGTTCTAGTTCTACCTCTGAGGCCAGGTTTGATTCTTTGTTTAGTTTTTAACTAAGGACAAACATTCTGTAAGGACAAAAGAGAAAGCAGCTCTTACCCTGAAAGCTGGCTATCCTAGTTTGTTCTTCATGGGTATGTAGGGCACTTCCACTTAACAATAGTGAGCACTATTGGCAGGCTTATCGATGAAGCAACGTGGTAAAAATAATATTTTTTGTTTAGTAAATTACATGTTTACAAATGCAGTGAAACATACAAAATTAATTTGTTCATAACAAGTCTCTGCAGCCTACGTTGATTAGAGATGACAGAAACGCGTTGTTATTAATGCATCTTTATTTCAAAATTCTGCTTTGTGAGGCTTCAAAATGGAATTCTTCATCTCAGCATCATATACATCACAGCCACATATTATACCAGTAGGACAGATATGCTGACAGGTACTGACAATTTGTACCACTTTGATTTCTACGTGGACTGAAATTCTTGCTTCTCCCAAGATGAGGTCTAGTGTGTTGTTAAATCCAAATTCAGCTGATGAGCTTTGTTTGTCTCAGACTGCATAGGGAGAGTAAAACTGCATTTCTACTTGCATGAAGCAAATTTGCATTAGAGGAAAGGGCTGAGTTTTTCTGGATTACCTGAGTATGCTCAGGAAACCCACTCTTGGGTATCTCCCAGATACCTTTCCTGCATCTACCTTGTCACAGCTGCGTAACTGATAGTGTCACTTGCATAGCTTGGGAGTCCCCAGAAGAGCTGGTTTGGTGATGAAGCCACTGAAGTCTTCACTTATCACTCCATTTTTGTGAATTTTCTGCTATTATAAAAGTTAACTGGTTTCACCTAGTAGAAGAGTAATTTATCCGTAAAGTGAATTTTTAGCTGAATAGATTTTTTTTTCATAGAGTAAGATTTCATAATTAATACGTTTCTGAAATCCCTCATTTTCAGTATCTCTGAAACAAATGAAATTTACGAGATGAACATGTTTTGCAGTAAATGTAAGAGGCACACTTCAGGCTTTCACTCTCAACAACTAATAATAGTTTTATTTCCTCTCATGCATTTGGCATTAAAAATGAAAAAAAAAATCATATGACTTGAGAATTTTAAGGGGGGAAAAAAACCTGCAGAAATGACCTACAAAATGTGACTCTCCTGCCACAGTTTTTAGTAACCACTGCCATGAAATAACTTGCTAGCAATAATAGTTTTGGTGATGTGAACAGTTGCTAAAATTAGCAATCAGTAACAGAGATGAGCTCATGGCTGACATCCAACATGTAAAAAGACATGAACTATCTTAACAGTGTCTATAAATATCTGATTGGAAGCAGTGAAGAAGAAGCAGCCAGGCTTATCTCTGTTGTGCCCAATGAAGGGATAAAAAGGCAATGGGCATAAGTTGAAATACAGGAAATTCCATTTAAATGTTAAAAAAAAAAAAAAGAAATTCACTGTGAGCGTGATCAAACACTGGCACAGGTTGCCCAGAGATTGTGGAGTCTCCATCCTTGGAGATACTCAAAACCTGACTGAATGTGACACTGGGCAACTTGCTGTACTTGACCCTGCTTGCGCAAGGGGGTTGGACTAGACAATCTCCAGAGATTCCTTCCAACCTCAACCATTCTGTGATTCTGTGAAGTACAAGTTGCCTTTCTTTGCAGTGCTGTATTTTTAAATTGATGCAAATATTTTTTTTCTTCCTGAGACACAAACTTCCAGATAGGCTATGAAATAGCTCAATATCAATCATTTGCCCCCTTCTTAGATAAGCTGCTTTTTGCTTGGACAGTTGTGCCAGGAATACAGTTGGTTTCTTTGAGATAGTTGCTTTCAGCAAAGATGTTTAAATGGTGTAGCTGGTGATGCACTTCAACAGTCGAACACAAAAGGATTTTAACTGTTTCTAGCATTGATTAAAGAAGTCTTGCATGCCATATTCCAAACACAACTATGAGTTTATTTATCTTTTAAAATTAGACTATTTCACGTGGAAGCATATACTCCCTACCATCCTTTGGGAGGAAGGGATCAACATACTGAATTTCCCTGCCTGTACATATCATGGTTGACTGCAGCATTATGCCTGACACCCTCACCCAGCTGTATCCGCTTTTGCAGCTCCCTGTGGGTCACATATAAAAATCATCAGATGGCCAAGCTTTGAGACCTCTACTGTGTCCTTCAGATTGCCAAGAATTAGATAAATCCCAAGAGCAGTTCACATGCAGTAAATGACGTTTGATTTCTACAGTCGCACGGCTCCAGCACAGATCTTAGCTGGCTCTGGAAGTGGCTCCTGGTGCACTGTCTCCTATAGCCAGGGCTGTGGATTGCCCAGCACTGGCTTCATTGCCAGTCATGTAACATGGCCTCATGGCCTGGCTTGGGAGCTGCGGGGGGCCACCATAGGGTGGCCATCCCTGCACCAGTGCAGGGCAAAATTGAGGTTCTTCAGTTCTTCACATCAGGGCATCAACAGGAGAGAGAAGCTCAAATTTGGCCTTTCTTTTTTTTTTTTTTTTTTAAAGCAGCAATAAGTATGCATTGTCAAAACTTGCTGTCAAGTGTCAACACTACCTGTTGTAAGCATGTACTACAGAAAAGCCCTTTCAGTAACTGCGAGATGGTACTTTTTTTTTTTTTTTTCCCCACTAAAAAAAATACAGACTTTCACAAGGTAATTGAGAGAAAGGCAAGGGCTGGTTTTCTCTGAAATAAAGCAGCTTGGAATTTAGGAAACTTAAAGCTACCTTGCAATCAAGGTTTTATCTGTAAACTGTGATCTTGCCATAAAAGAGAAAGTGATACGTTTCTTGGAGCAGCTTATACCTGTCAGGTGTGATATTATTTTTTTTTTTTCCCACTGCTTTAAAGAATGGATCAGTAATTCACACCTTCCTTAGAATCTGTGACATATCCATGTTAAAAATAAATAATACTAATGTGCGGAATTTGCAAAAGTTCATGTTTTGCAGTAGCTGGATTCTGAAGCAATGGGCTGCTGGTTGCTTCTGCTTACATCCCTGGGAGTTGCTCATGTGGTATCTGTTTTAAACTCCCACTGACCTGATCTAAATTAGGTCAGGTTTATGTCTTCAGTGAAGAATTGGGCTTAACATCCCTTGCCAGGAACAAACACCGGAAATTATCTGTAAATATATTCTGTAGCTAACGTTTTGTAGTCACAACAGGCTAATGGGTGTTTTTAAATGTCAGGGTATACATACTTAATACTTGGGTGCATTTTTATTTGTTCAGAGTTACAAAGCGCTTTTTCATAATGTTTGCAAAACAAAATTCAAAGACTCAGCACAGTCCTGTCCAATCTTTTATTCCCTGCTCTCTTCCTGCTTATAATATCTGTACCTATTTCAGAGTTCCTACTGTCTTTCTAGTGCAGCTGGAAAGTGTCTCAGTATTAGAGAGCTGCCCACTAGTTTAAGTGCTTGGAGGAGACTTACCAGGGTTCTCTCATCCACTTGCAGATCCTTAGGTAAAGAAAAATAGTCTAAACTAGTTTAGGTCCCAATTGATTACAGAAGAACAAGCACTTCAGCCCAGAGAGTGGAGTCAACAACTAATGGATAATCTTACATGACCGTTACAACAGCATGAAAGGTGTCTGTAACTCATTCCAACATCCACCAGTTAGGGACTGCCAACTTCACTGCCCTGTGACGTGTGAAGTCAGCAGCAAAGGCTGCTTCTAATGCTGAAGTACATGTATGCATGGGAGTGGTGAATGCTTTGTGTTTGTGTCAACTTTCCCACCATTCTTTCTTTTCGCTTAATGGAACTAATTTGTGTTAGATCCCTTTTTTCTGGAATGAACTTGGCAGTGTATGTGGTCAGCCATTTTGATTACTGCAAGTGCACTCATTCGTGGAGCCATCGTGCAGGAGAGATGAGAAGTTGTTTACAAATGATCTACTCTATTCTGGGCCCAGATTAGTCTCTACGTGCTTAAAATTCCCATGTACCTCTTTGGGAGACGGGCATAAAGACATTGTGCTAAAGTCAATGCTATTCACACTCGAGATAAAACATTTTAGAAATCTGCAGTATGAATTGTTAACATTAATGTTTGTTTGCTCATTTTTATCATAAGTGGGAGAAATCTATAATCAATGGGTTATACAAAACAACCGGAGGACCAAGGTTTCCAGCTATTTGTACTGCCTTTTTGAGTATCTTAACTGTGTCTTGACTGGATGGTGTTAATTTGTTGTCTGAGACTGTTATGGTGATTGTATTGATTTATTTTATTTTAAAATATATGGCAAGGAAGATTGTAATAAAATGTATCTACATTTAATATACCGTGCACACACAAATTGTTAGATCCTATTTTTGAATATGTTAATCAATTCAGAATTAAACAGAACAAGAACAGTTAGTCTTGCTGAATAAGGTGGATGTAATTAAAGGTTTCCTTAGTTATATCCTGGTAGAAAGGGTAGTTAATGGAAGAGCACACATTTGTGCACTGTAATCATCTCATTGTAAGAGAGTAGGTATGTGGAAGTAAGTAACATCCTTGTTGTCTTAATTTTTTTTTTTTTTTTAAAGTTTCATGGGAAGACAACTGCTGGCATTCTGCATGACTGCTCTTGTATGCCTCTTCCTTGCATGTGCAGGGCCTCTCTGCGTTGTGCTCTTTATTCCTGCACACAAGGTGAGAAGAAGGGCTTGGAATAAGAACCACAGCTCATTTTGAGGTCTATTTCCTATGCAGTGTTTAGCTGCGCTCCCCTTCCCAGAGTAGTTTTTTACCTTACTGTGTAGGTTAGAGCATACAAGACTATCCAGTAGGAAACGATTGTTCCTGCGTGTCAGAACAAGTGCTTCTGTGAGCACTCTACAGCGTCTATGCTACGGCAGTGTTTTGCAAGAGGAAGAGAGCAGGTATCCAGTTTAATGAGAGCACTGGTTATTGGAGAAGGTGCCACGTCACTATGCTTATGCCTACTGGAGAAGTTTGGCTTATATTTATACTAATGAAAACCCCCTGTCCTGAGTAAAGGTCCTTGCTTATTTAAAGGGTACTTTTAGAAGCTGAGATGTGTTACAAATTTTGGCCACTCTGAAACCAAAATATTTCTTTATAAATGGAAACGCAACCCCTTCTTTTACATCCCATTGCAGCCTTATTGGCTCATTGCCTAGTCATTCAACTCCTATTAGAATCCCAGGATAAGATTATTCAGAGAGCTGTTCTTCATGAAAGACATTTGCTTCTGGTAAGTGAGAGCCTACTGCTGAACAGTTTTCTAAAACACATCCATTAAACACACACATCAACCATGGAAACTAAGCTTTGAGATGTTCAATCACAGCCCCGAAAATAGCTCTTCTCTTTTAAATAAATGTGTAAAACAGCGAGTTTGTACATGCATGCAGGAGCAGATTTAAGATAAATCCACGAGTTTCAATCAGAAACCGGAGGAGTGTGCCCTAAATGCCCGGCGAAGGGTGTTGAATGCAGAATGCAAAGGAGCTGCTATTGTCAGCACCCTTTTTCGGGAGAGCCCAAGCTCATTCTCATGTTTTCCAGATGGGAAGAATGCGGTTTTGCTTTCCGCAGCCTGGGAAAGCTCCCGCCTGCTTCACCAGGTGACAGCCCCAGCACCACCAGCCACCAGTTTGGTGCTTTTACTGCTCCAGAAGCAATGGCCCTCGAGGCAAATGGGGTGCTCCCGAGTATGCTCCTCAGTAAGCACGCATTCCTGACGTAGTGCCTCCACAGCGCAAATAATAGTAATAAATCCACAACTTGCAGAGCAGTGAATAAGGCAGCGCATGATTCAGACAGAGAAAACCAGCAATATGAGAAGGCTGTGCCATATGTTACCACTGAAATCCCGTGTACTCCTTACCTATAGCCCTTGTGGTTGCATTGCTATTTAGAAAAAAATCTGTGTGTAGAAGAGTGTAATATGTGTACTCTCTGTGCGTGTGTGTATGTATGTTGAAGCTTTATTTGCAATGTGGTGGGGGTGGGAAACAGACTTTGGGGGCTGGCTGTGTAGGCCTTCAGGATGGGAGCAGAAGGTCTTAAAGAATTCTATTTTTATAGATTGTGCTGAAGCTTTGGGTCCCAGCCACACATAGCCTTTTCTTCCAGGAAAGTCAAAACGGTTTGGAAAGAGAGTCAGGTGGCTGTAATACAGTAGGGATAGTAAAACCCCACCAGCCCTGGACAAACTGAATAACTTAATAAAAGATGCCTTTTTAAGTAATATTTTTTTAGTGCTGAATTGTTAAACAAAGAAATATTTATGAGCAAACTTTCTATGTACTTCAAGTTTGTGTGGTGCTTTGTACTGACTAGGTGGACCTGTTATATGTTTACACATCTTAACGATTGTCCTTGAGGAGTGTGTAGTAATTCAATGACTTTTATGCCAGAAAAACAAGGAAGTTCTGTGTAATAGCAAATGATTTAATTTCTAATGAAATTGTAGGCTTTTGTAGTGTTCATGTATTTTTCTGGGTGGCAGTTATGAGTTGTATTCTTTCTGCAGTAAGGCTTATACGCTTGATTGTAGAGGGAGGCAATAGGATGGTAGATACCATTGTTTAAAAAGAAAACCCTAAATATTGCTACCTTGTCCGTTATACAGTCAGGTAAGTTGTGGCATAAGCCTGAAATTTAGATTTTGCATTGGAATAAAATACCAAATACATCTAGGGCAGGTTAAAAATAGGTGAGGGAGTTGTTTATTTAATTAAATAAGACTGGGGGATCTTACACGTGCTTAATAGCAACATATAAACAGAGAAGCCAAGACACTAGGATAAAACTAAGTCGTTCACATTTTATGAACCTGGCCAAGCTAACTTCATAGCTTGTGCTGAATGCCTGCAACAGATATACATGAGCAGGCTACAGGGGAGAAAGTAAAGATTTTTTTTCCCCTGTACTTTTGTCAGTTGAAATAACGTGCAGAATTTTAGGAGGGTGATCTGAAGTTAAATTCATAAATACAATAGCTTTCAGAAGAGTTGAGTTACCAACAAAATCCCATTCAGCCAAAAGGCAAGCTGTTGGTGGGCTTGAAAATCAGAGTGTGATTTTTTCATCTTGCTCTACTTAGTTGAGTCTTTGAGTCTGGCTGGGAGACCAGGGCTAAAGCACAACCGTCTGTATATATTTATTTTTTTGGCTGTCAGTTAGGGGCTCTGTAGAAAGTGCAAGGGTCTGCAACATAATCAGTTTGTGGAGTATGGCCCTCTGCTGAATGTTGTGCTCCTGCTGCAACAGTTGGTGATCTGGAAAAACTGAGCATCGTTTATTCTGCCTCTTACAAGAAACACGGCAGCATCCTCACTGCACTTCCGAATAAATCACTGCTGCAAAAAGTAGAGGACAGTTTATCAGAAGTTTTTCTCTCAAGAGTTCCCGAGTTCTGGATATGTTAAAAAAAGAAGTACTTCTGCTTTGCTGAGTTAACAAGATAAATATCACTGAGATTAATATGCGTTGTTGAGAAGAGAGGCTGCGGAAGGGAACGGCTATGTTTTGCATGCTTCGCTGTGCCTGGCGTTTCCTCCCCTGGGAATCTGTGGGTGCAATATACCCGCGGTGGTTTTGCCTGCACCCTCCCGTGGGGAAATGCGGAGGAGTTATTCTGAGCAAGTGGGCGATGAGGGCTGTGTGAAGTTGTTGGTCTGTTCGTTTCCAAGTGCTCTACCAAAGCTCTGGTTTAGCACAACTCTGTAGGTACTTTAGAGCGCGCGATGAACAGCACGCTGCTTTCCTGGCTGCTGTCTAAGGCGGCAGGGCATTCGTTCTCCTCCCTGTTTAGGAACCTGGTTTAGCAATGTAATTTCCGTAGACTTCATCTACAGACCATGGAAAACAAGAAATTCTAGAAGGGAATTATTCAGATGATTTCGGCTAGGCTCTTGTTCTTCAGAAAAGCAGGGCAGAGAATTGTCAGCTGCTGTGATAGATGTAACTTGTCCAGCTCAGCTACACTATAAAACTGCGCCCAAACCTTCCTCTCCCATCACTTGTGCCGGCCCTGGTACTCGCCTGTCCCCATCACGACTGAAGTGAAGGAGCTAAAACCAATGGGGAATTTATCCAGCCAAACCCCCTGAAGTTTTCATCTCCTTTAGTTCCCTTAGCCTTCTCGTCTCGGGAACATATGAGCGCTTGTGCTGCTGCTAGGGAGGGGGTGAGAAGATGCAGCTGGACAAAACTGGGGAGAATGGGGTTGCCTCTCTTGGCAGTGAGATGCTGGGTGAGCAGAACCTAGTTGCAAAGCTGCTAGTGGTAAAGAAAAGAAGTCTTTGTCAGCTGAGTACTTGAAAGAAGATTTAGTAATCCGAGTTTGGTGTTCTCAATCCAGCCCTATCCCCTGTATTGCAAAAACATTACAGTACTAAAAGATTTTGTGTGGCTGTTCTTAGTGATCTATGTGATGCTTGTGCCTAGCAGAGTAGAAAACAGCATAGAATAAAGCAGTTATCTCACCAGGGAACATAGTAGGAAGGTCCAGGTGGAGAAAGTTTCAAGTCTGCTTTCACAGTGCTTGTGTGGTGTCAGAATTGTCCAGCTCTGGCTCTTTTCCTCCCTGTCCCCTGTAAGTGAGGAAGAAATCACGTACGTAAGTAAGTAAGTAAGTAAATAAATAAGGGACGTTACCTAGGAATTTAAGGGGCATTAGTGTTTGGTTTTGCCCACAGATTTTTAAATCTTACCACACCAAAGGTCTCTCGTTCATAAGGGATTTTCAGAAGGTGCCTTGCCAAGCGACATGATAGAACATGTGATAGCACAGCTGGCTTGGAGCGCAGCACGCCTCGTGTGTTACGTAGGCCCGTCACAAATGGTGTTGGGGTCCCACCCGCAGACAGGCACCCCTGCCCCGTGGCCTGCATGTAGTACAGCACATGGATTCACGTGCCCAAAATGCTCTATACGCGATATGGGCCTTGCTAGGGAGGAAAACTGTAGGGCTCGTTGCTTGGAGATGTGATGATGGAAGGAAACGCTGGAGAATTTAGCACCATCCAGTGATCTTGTCGTTTGCTCTTAGTGATTGTTAGTGCAATATACCCCTTTCGGTATTGTTTTCTTTCTGGAAGATGGGAGGGTGGTAGCTTATATGCCATTTTAATATGCTTTTAGCTGGCTGAATGGGAAATACAAATCAAGATTGTTAAAAATGGAGGGAAGGGATAGCTGTGAATTTGCCTAAGATCTAAGTAAGTAGAGAAAATTTGAGATTGGTCTCTAATTCAGAAATCAATATTGACCAAATGAGTGCCATGTCTTCAACGGGGAGTAGCAGCTGGAAGAGGCCAATATTTAGGGTTTTTGCCCAAAGCACATTTAGTCCTGCTCTACTGTTTAGTGAAAATGCCCAGTGCAGATGCCACCAGAGCCTCATCTCGTGGAGTAACGCTGTAATAAAGAATGTGGTTTTCTTGTGAAAGTCTTAACCTCTTACGAAAATAACACACAGCTCAGTATTTTCATGGTGTACAAGTGAAATGTAATTTTTTTTTCAATAAAATACATTTCCTTTCCTAAATGTGGGGTTGTTTTTTTTTTTTTTTTTTTTTTCTCCTTTGATGATGTTTCGCTTTCCTCAGTTAAGTGGGAGTGCCCATCTTTACCGGAGATAACTGTGGGATTCATGTGCTGCTGGCACTTGCCCCCCTCTTGCAAATGCCTCCTGTGATTTACCCAGAGGCTGAGCATTGTGCCCGTCCTGCTGCGTGTTACCTCTCCTCTGCTTGTCGTCCACCTCCAGCACCTGCAGCATGGGGCAGTGGCCTCTGCAGGTGGCCGGACAGGAGCTTTCCTCCTGGGAATCCCGCACAAAGAAATCTCCTTCCCTGATGCANGTGATTTCAAATAATTATTGTGATGAATACCTAAAATGCAGAAGGAAATTATTTAATCCTGCTTGTGCCAGGACATTCCAAAACGTCACCGTGAGGAATAAGGTGAGGTAAAACACACTGGCTTCCTCTGGGGATTTGAGGTATTTAAATACCCTCTGTTTGCAGTTATTGAGGTTTCACTGGTTGTAAATTATGTGGTAAGAATGGGCAGTAAATCTCAGGCCAGCGTCAGAAGGGGGACTAGCCTGCCGACTGCTGCTGGGTCTTCTGAATGGTCTCCTGAGCAGCAGGCCAAGAGGAGAGATATGATGACAGCTACACGCCTTCCTGATCCTGTCTTGTAAGCCTTGATTTATTCAATTTTATTTACATGGCTAATCCAGACACTTTGTGAATGCTAATCCTGGGTGTAGGTGCCCTCTTAAATGATCGAGGTGTCTCCCTGCTAATGATCTGACTACATCCAGCATCACGGGACAGAACAAAATATTAGAATAGAATAGAATAGAATAGAATAGAATAGAATAGAATAGAATAGAAAAGAATAGAATAGAATAGAATAGAATAGAATAGAATAGAATAGAATAGAATAGAATAGAATAGAATAGAATAATTTCAGTTGAAAGGGACCTACAAGGATCATCTAGTCCAACTGCCTGACTAATTCAGGGCTGACCAAAAGCTAAAGCATGTTGTTAAGGGCATTCTCCAAATGCCTCTAGAACACTGACAGGCTTGGGGCACTGACCACCTCTCTCGGAAGCCTGTTCAAGTGTCCGACCACCTTCTTGGTAAAGAAATGCTTCCTAATGTCCAGTCTGAACCTCCCCTGATGCAGCTTTGAACCATTCCCACGTGTCCTGTCACAGGATCCCAGGGAGAAGAGCTCAGCACCTCCCTCTCCACTTCCTCCCCTCAGGAAGCTGTAGAGAGCAATGAGGTGGCCCCTCGGCCTCCTTTTTCTTCAAACCAGACAAGCCCAAGGTCCTCAACCGCTCCTCACAGCACAGGCCTTCCAGCCTTTTTGCCACCTTTGTCGTCCTCTCCTGGACGCATTCAAGGACCTTCGCAGCTGCCTTAAATGGTGGGGCCCAGAACTGCACACAGTGCTCCAGGTGAGGCTGCACCAGTGCTGAATACAGGGGGATAATCCCCTTTTTTGAACCACCTAGTCATGCTGGGTTTGATGCACCCCAGGATGCAGTTTGCCCTCTTGGCTGCCAGGGCATGCTGCTGACTCCTGTTGAGCCTGATGCTCACCAGCACCCCCAGATCCCTTTCTGCAGGGCTGCTCTCCAGCCGCTCCTCTTCCAATTTATACTTGTGCCCGGCGTTACTCCATCCTAGATGCAGGATCTGGCATTTGGGCTTGTTGTATTTCATCTTGTTAATCATAGCTCAGTGCTCCAGTCTATCTAGATCCCTCCGCAAGGCATCTTGTCCCTCAAGAGAGTCAACAGCACCTCCCACCTCGGTATCACCAGCAAACTTGTTAATGGTGCATTCAACTCCTGCATCCACATGGTTGATAAATACATTGAACAGCACTGGCCCTAGAAGTGAACCCTGAGGAACGCTGCTGGTGACCGGTCGCCAGCCAGATGTAGCCCCATTCACTATGACCCTTTGAGCTCTGCCCTTCAGCCAGTTCTTCACCCAGCGCGCCATGAACCCGCTCATCCCACAGCTGGACAACTTGTCCAGAAGGATGCTATGAGAGACAGTATCAAAAGCCTTTCTAAAATCCAGAAAAAACTACATCCACTGCTTCCCTTCACCCACTAGGCGGGTGACCTTACTATAGAAGGATATCAAATTAGTTAAACAGGACTTTCCCTTTGTGAACCCACGTTAACTGTACCTGATGATTACATTATCCTTTAAATGCCTTTCAACAGTACCCGGTATAGTTTTCTCCATATTTTTTTCCAGGAACTGAGGTTAGACTAACAGGTCTGTAGTTCCCTGGGTCTTCCCTTATGCTTTTTTTTGTAGATTGGAATAACACTGGCTACCTTCCAGTCAGAAGGTACCCCCCCAGACTCCAAAGACCTTCAGTAAATGATCGAGAGGGGGTCCTGCCATAACATCCGCTAGCTCCTTCAGTACTCTGGGATGAATCCCATCAGGCCCCATGGACTTCTGAACATTCGGCTGATACAGCTGGTCCCCTACAGCAGTGTCCACAAATTAAAAGTCACTGTTCCTGCACTCGTGGTCCTCCGACTCAGGGGACCGGGCAGCCCAAGGTCTACCAATACTATTAAAGACTGAGGCAAAACCCACATTGAATGCCTCCACTTTTTCTTCATCCCTATTAGTCTGATGACCATCTTCTGCAAGTATCGGTCTAATGTTTTCTATAGCCATCCTTTTGCTACTAACATACTTTAAAAACCTCTTCTTGTTATCTGAAACAACACTGGCCAGTCTCGACTCTCACTGAGCTTTGGCCTTTCATGTCTTTTCCCTGCATATACAAACCACGGCTCTGTGATCTTCCTGCAAAGCCTGACCTCGCTTCCAGAGATCATGCCATCATACAATTTCTTTTTCCTCTTGAGCTCCAGGAGGCGTTCCCTGTTCAGCCAAGCTGGTCTTCTGCTCTGCTTGTTTGACTTACGACACAGTGGAATTGCCTGCTCCTGTGCTTCTAAAAGGTGGTTCTTAAAGACTGACCAGCACTCGGGGACTCCTAAGCCCTCAAAAGCAGATTCCCAGGGTACTCTGCTAAATAGCTCCCTGAATAGCTTAAATTTTGCTCTCCTGAAGTCCAGGGTAGCAACTCTGCTGTCCTTTTTTCTCATTACACTGAAAATTTTGAACTCAACCATTTCATGATCACTGTGGCCAAGACAGCCACCTACCATCACATCCCCCACGAGTCCTTCTCTATCCACGAACAGCTGGTCTAGGAGGACATCTCTCCTAGCTGGCTCGCTGAGTACCTCTGACAAAATGTTATCTCCTACAAACTTCAAGAATTTCCAAGACCCGCTCATCTCAGCAGTATGATATTCCCAACTGACGTCTGGGAAGTTGAAATCTCCCATGAGGGCAAGGGCTACTGAGCCAGAAATTTCTCCCAATTGCCTATAGAATAACTTATCAGTGCTTACATCCTGGCTGGGCTGTAGTAGACACCCACTACATCTCCGTTGTTTTCTGTCCCCCTGATCCTCACTCAGAGGCTCTCAACCACGTCATCACTAACTGTAAGGGCTCTACAATCAAACTTCTCCCCTACGTATTGTGCAACACCTCCTCCTCTCCTGCCCTGCCTATCCCTCCTGAGCAGCCTGTAGCCCTCCATCCCAGCACTCCGATCATGGGACTCACTCCAGCAGGTCTCACTAATACCAATGATACCGTAGCTCTGGGAGCTGACCAAAGCTTCCAGTTCATCCTGTCTGTTTCTCATACTGCTCATACTTCTTTCTCATACTTTTCATACATACATATTAGAAAGTCCCTTTTTATGTGTTCATCGGGGACACTATCACCAGTCTAACCCAGCCAGAAAATTTCAACCTTCCTAACCCCAGGGTCCTCCTGAAATGCTCCCTCTCCAAAGCGGGTGCTGCCCCTGCAGGCACTGCTGTCATCGCTGCCTGGCAGCATGGTGACAGAGCCCTTCCTTACTGGCTCCAGCCTGTGCCTAATTTACAGCAGCAGCCTGTCACCACGGCCTTTGGGAGAGACATGTGTCAAGCCAGCCTGGCTGGCTTCTCCAGCTGATGGCTGGAGTGAGAGTGGAGAGGAAGGGAGCACAGCCTAATTTTCCCCAGCACCTGGTGGCTTTGGGGAACAGAGACAGGGAACTGGAGGAAGGAGCTGAAATGGCAATTTGAATGTTTAAGGGGGAAGTGCTGAAGCTGTTGTCCTTTTCATAGCCCTGTTGTCCTCAAGGATGGGGCACCACACCAGCTGGAGCTCCCTCCCGTCATAAGCAGTGGCCCTTCCGTATTCTTCTTGTTCTTCTTTGCAATTTGCTGAGGAGAAGAACTGCAGCACATGCAAAGTAAGGAAGAAGTTCAGAAGAGTAGTACCTGCTCCTGGGGAAATCTAGCAGAGCCTCCAGCAGGTCCCTCTGCAGCAGTGGGGGCTGCCACATGCTCTCTCCATCGCCCAGTCCCACCTGCCCTCCATGCCAACAATACCAGGGCGGGGAGCCATGGGGGCACGCCATCCTCCGGACAATCTGTGTGGCCAACGTGAAACACACGGCTCTCACCTATCCCCAAAAAAGGAGTGTCTTGTGAAAAAAGGAGCATCTCATGCATGTGCAGGAGGTCACCAGGGCAGTCAAGTCTTTCCCCGAGCCAGCCGGCAGCCTGGAGAGCCAAGAGTCGGGTGGCAAACGCTGTTCTTGCTGCCTCCTCTGCGGGTTTGAATGCTGCTGTCGTGGCGCAGAGACTGAGCCATCGCATTGCTCCTCACCCGCGTGGTCTGAAGGTGGGTGAGGCAGCGAAGCTGGCAGGACACAGGAGCTGTGTCAGGACCAGGCAGCGAGGGGGAACAGAACAAAAGGGTGAAAAGACATAGGAGATAGGTGTGACTCCGGGGAGTAATTTTGGATGTAACACCGCTTTTGAACAAGGAGTTTAACCGCTACAGAAAGGCCACGTTCTGCCTTCGAGCTCTGCTCATCCTGTGTGTGCCCCAGGAGCGCTGCTGCCAGTGAAAGCAGCTGGAGTCCTCTCATTCTTGTCCCAGCCATGGACCGCGGCTGCCCAAAGCCGAGCCCTCTCCACGGAGCAGGCTGGTTAGCCCTGTCATAGAAACATGGTGGATCTTTTTTTGTTTCCTGTTTTCCTCTGGTAAGTAAGGTTAGTTTCAAACACAGCAGAAGATTGTTGCAGGCCACATAACCAAGAGGAACTTTAAGGAAATAACGAAAGCTGCCACCACCTCCACACCCCCTCGCCCCCTTTTTATTCCAAAGACTAGCTTGGGTGGTAAGCAAAGATGTGTAAAAACTGAACAGAAGGGTAATACGCAGCACTGGCGGCTTTTTGAATTGAGCTGAATTATGAGTCAGGTCTGGTGAATGGCTTCAGGAGGGCTGGAAAGCCATGGCAGTATTCACAATGCTCGTTAGCTGCGCCTGCAAAGACAAAGGCAATTAAATCTCCTGCTTTTAGCAATCCCTTAACTGCAGGGAAGCCGGGGAGGAATTTAACACTCTCCGTCACTAGTCCTCAGCGTCCAGCGTCTCCCAGCTGGGTCCCAGGTGCTGGGGGGGATGGTACAGCACTAACCCACCCGGGTATCACCAGCCCGGGTGATACAGCTGCAGCTGGGGTTTTTAAGCTGTGCCGTTGATCCAGCAAACCTGCCTGAGCGCCAAAAAAACCCATTACTAATGCTAGCAAAGGTGAAATTTTGCCTTTAGTATTTAAACAAATTTTTGATAAATTAGTACTACAAAATAACAGGTGCCCCCGTCAGCATGGGCAAACGTGCCAGAATAATCTAAGGCCCACTTTTAGAGGTCACCCATGTTGTTCCCTGGAAATGAATAATTCTCGAGACTTTGGGTTTTTTTTTCCACCCCGCTGGCACAATTTGGGCTCCTGCCGCTTCTAAGCAAGCAGCTGGTTCAGCAGCGCCGGCTGTACCTTCCTCGGAGGGGTCAGGGTGGTGTGGGCAGGCAGAGACGATCTTTTCAGGTGTATGGTGAATTTTCCCAGTGCTCCGCTAGTTAAATGCATATAGAATCATAGAATCATAGAATTGCTGAGGTTGGAAGGGACTTTTAAGATCATCAAGTCCAACCATTAACCTAACCTGACAAAAAACACTTCTAAACCATGTCCCCAAGTACCCCGTCTGCCCTTTTTTTAAACACCTCCAGGGATGGCGAATCCACCACCTCCCTGGACAGCCTATTCCAATGTTGGATAACCCTTTCAGTGAAAAAATTTTTCCTAATAGCCAATCTAAACCTCGCCTGGCTTAACTTGAACCCATTTGGTTCAAAGCAGCTGAGGATGCAGCTATGGGGCAGGGAAGGTGGAGCCCTGCAGGGCTGCCGTGGCCCCACTGACCCTCTCCCCCAGAGCCCTGTCTTCAGCTGGCGAGGAAGCCCATGGTGAGCTGTTTTGAGGAGCTGATCCTGCTGGAAGCCACAACTACTGAAAAATGGGATTGCTTTTCAGCTGCATCAGTTCCCCGAGCCACCATGCTGCCAGGGGCAGCACAGGCACGAAAGGGCAGGGGCAAAGGGGTGGAAGAAGAGCAAAGAGGGACTGCGCGCAGCATCCTGGCGCTGGTTGGGTCCGATGCATCGCACCAGGTGCCTCAGGCTTCAGCCAGAGCAGCGCCGCTGAGCTGGGCAACCTTCCACCTCACCTCACGCCAGGGCACGCTCCTGGCTTTCACTCACCACAGACCCTTCCCCACCTCTCTGCTCCCTGCACCAGCAAGGCTGAAATAAACCCACCCAGATGAGCAGGACGCACGTGGGAACAGGCAGCTAGATATCATGAGCTTTGAAGCTGGAGGATTTATCAGAAACCGCTCTCCCACCAGGAGGAAAGAGACATGCTTGTTATTACAGCCAAAATAGCCAGAATGGCTATGAAGGCCTTTAAGTAAATCCATTACCGAACTTTAAGAAATCGCTTGGAACCTTATCCTGAAAGCATCTCTGAGAGGCTTGTTTTCCTCTTCTGGAGCAAGTTGAGGAGCTTTCCTGGGAGGTTCCCAGGAGGACACCCAGCAGAAAGCCTGCCCCTCACCCTCCAGCTGCTTGTGGGGTACTTACTAGCTTGCTGGGAGGCCTTGGGCTGGGGGTGTGTGGGGGGGTGGTGTCAACTTGCAGCATAAAGGGTCTTTCTGCAGCAATCCTGGCATTTCACATGAAGACAGAGAGTGAGACCCTAACTTCTTACACGCAGATTAATTGGGTTGATAGGTGGGTTGTTCCTGCCTTTCCCTTTGGGACCAGGGACATGGTGATTTTGGGGTAACCCCGGAGGTGGTAGGTGACTTGTCCCCCAGGTCCTGCCTTTGGGGAATATCGTGAGAGAGCCTGGGTGGAGCTGACTCACCCCCGCACTCCCCAGGGACTGTTTCATTGCCTGTTAAATGGCTTCCTGCAGAGCAGAGGAAGGCATGAAATAATAATGATGCAATAGCTAAGAAATAAAGCAGCCGCTGATTTATTAGCTAGGTAGGAAATGTTTGAGTTAACCTTTGCCATGGCGAAGTGCTCTGATGGTTGCCAAATCCGAGCTAACCGGCCCCTGCAGAGCACCTGGCAGGTGAATGGATTCCCTGGTTTGGTCCCGGTGCCGCAGGGAGAGCCTGGGGAGCTTCTCCCTCTCTGCTTCCCTCTTCTCGGAGACCCCCCGGGAGACCCCCAAACACTGGGCTGCTCAGCCCTGAGCCAAGGGGTGCTTCTTGTTGCCTGAGATGGAGTGTTGTGGATAACCCCAACCTGGAAACCCAGAGTTGTTGGAGGTCGGTGGGAATAACCTTTTGAAACAGGGCACTGTGCACTGGAAATATAAAAGGAAATCTCTGCAGTGTTAACCAGACAAAAATGCAATGGAGGAGGAAGAAAAAAAAAAAAAGAAAAAAAAACCAAACAGTTTAAAAAGAAAAAAAAGTTGGAGCTTTGTTTCCAAGTGTTCGAAAGAAAATTACCTTTATCATGGTGTATCTAATGGCTTTGGAAAATGAAGCAGCGGAGGTAGTTTGCGTTTTCCTGGGCTGTCATGGTAGCGCTGTACTTGCACCTGGGCTGGAAATACCTTGGTCAGGCCATAGAGTGACAGCAGCACGGCTGGGCTCAGCGCTTGGTGGCACTGCTGCCACCGCTCCCCTCTGAGCAGCCCTGCTGGGCGACTCTTCCTAAGTGAGGGGGGGACGGTGGGGTTTTTCCATCCATAGTAAAAATGGTGTGTCCAGGTCATTCCCACCTATCCCGGGTCATCCCCACATACCCTTTCTCTCTTCTCTCCCAAAGTCTCACAAAAACATGCTACTTGATCTGAAGCTGGTGAGTTTTCCCCTGCGATGGCTCTTCTCTGCCACAAAGCCGAGGGGGTACGCAAGGTGTGTCTGCGGCATCTGCATCCAAGCTGAGCCCGGCGTGGGAGCACGGAGCTGCCAGCAGCTTTCAGAGGAGCAAGGATTTTAAAGCTTCCTCATAAATGAAACCTGCTTTTTAAAATTTTTATTTATTTTTTTGTAAGAGACAGATACTTATTTGATGTTTACCGGTGATGACTAACTCAGTGACTTGCGCTTTCGCTTTGCGGGCCCAGCCCCTCCGTCCTGGGCTGCCGCAGCCTGGAGTGGTCAGTCAGGTTTTGGATGAAGCTCCTTCTCCTGCCCCTCCACCTCCTACTTCTTTTCTTCCTTGTTTTGTCCCTCCCGTATTTTTCCACCTTTTCTTTTGTCAGCTGTGTTGCACGTCTCTGTTGACGACTCTTCTTCCACCTCACCTTGACCCAGCGCTCAGACCACAATCTCCTCTCTCCCTTGCCCACCCTTCCCCAGGTGCCCAGGGGCTGGTGAGCAGAGCGGGGCTGGTGCCCAGCTGCCCCTGCAAGCCACCACACAGCATCCCAGGTGCCACAGGAGGCTCTTCAGTGTCCTCCTGCCCCTTCCCAAACAGGGACATCGTGCCCTGCCCTGGTGGTTTTGTGAAGGTAACGGTTGTGTGATCTTCAACAGACAATGGTGTCTCTGTGCCTCCTTGCTTCTGTGTGCGTAGATGTATTTCTGCGTCTGTAGACAGGGTATAATATTTCTGCGTTTTAAAGAAGAGCTTTGGGCTCTTTGGGCTTGCATTTCTGTGCAAGACGCTTCAACATCACAGAGATGAGGGTTTTGCAAGCAGGCAAGCAAACGCAGCAGTCAGTGGGACGGATTCCTGGTGTCAGGGTATGCTCGGGGTGCCTTCCCTCACCCTCTTTGTTTTGGAGCCCGTGAGCAAGTCCGATGCCCCTTTTCTCAAGGAAATCCTGTCTTTGCTCATCGTTGGTGATTTTGTCGTACAACTGTTCAGACGTTATCCTCCTATCTTCAGCCTGCAAAAGGACAAAAGCCCCCCTAACCCCCCTGTCACTGTTACCGCACTTAAATCTGCCACCTGTGGTCAGGGTTTACTCCATACCTTTATATTCCAGAGTCGTTTGGAGGGTTAGTCACAGCAGCGTTGCTGCAGGGGACGCAGGAAGGGTCAGTGATGGCTCCTCAGGAGGCAGGACGGAGCTGGGTACGTGCTCGCTGTCTGCCGTGGGACAGGGGGTGGCAAACAGGTCCCCGCTCTTGGGGTTTGGTGGCCTGGCTGTGCAGATTCGCCGCAAGGCCTCGGGCTGGGGCTGCCTGCCCCCTCCTCCCGCCTGCTCTGTGCACGCTGCAGGACATGCTGGGGGGCTGTCCCCCAGCCTCATCCCTCTCCCAGCCTGCCCTGTGCTGGGCCACGTCTGTCCGTGCTGGCAGGGTACTAACCTCCACTGGGAGCTCAGGAAGCTCTTGAGGTCTGGTTTGCTTTTCTGCTCAACTGCTGAAAAGGCAGATGAGGACCTTCTGCTTGATTGCTGCTGACTGAGGTGTCCGCCAGCGGGCAGCAGGTTGGGGGGCGTTAGTCACGCTCTGGAAGAGGAAACGCATGAAAAAAAGCCACGAAAAGCGTTCAACTCGTTGGTGATGTGGAGAGAGGTTTTAGCTGAGCCACCGACTAGCCGGACACCTCACTGCCTCTGTGCAGGGCTCTGCCCCCACAGTGCTGGAGGTGGGACAGACAGATGGACAGAGGGAGTAGCGGTGGGTTATGCTCCCTGCCAGAAGAAGTGGCAGAAAGAGCAAATGAGCCTCCAGCTGTCGACTGTCACCCTCTGAGTACTGCAGAGCGGTGGCCCAGGTTTGGTTTCTCTCATGCCGGGTCCAGTCCCGCTGCTGTCCTTCCATGCTCCTGAGGCGTCCCCTGGGCCTGATGAAGTCAAAAGGAGCATTTTTCTGGGCTGTAGAGCAGAAACTAGAGATGGTCAGCCCTGGGTTGTCCCCCTCAGTCTGTCAGGGCTGGGATGCTCATCTCTGCAGGGTTTGATCTACCTCACTTAACAGCAAACTAAGGACAGCTGTGCTGGCACAGGTTTTGGGCCAGGCTGGACTTGCTTGCCGGAACGGACTGCTCTGTGCTGCTGTGCCCGTCCTCTTGTTATTACCCATATTAGGTGGCTAAAGGAGGTATTTGGCATAAAGGATGGTATTGGAGTCATCTCTTGCTCTACTGTAACAACTCAGTGACCTCGGATTTTCTGTGAAATGAGTACACTTTGCCTCTCGTAACTGTACTAACAATTCTGGGATGTTTCAGGTACCTCAATAATGTGCGTGTATATGCATGCAGACGTAGCCAATTGTCCCTTCACGCCATATGCAGCAAATTTCTTTGAGGCACTGGGAGGCCCTTGTGTTTCAGAAGAAAGGGTGTGGCTGTAGAGCAGGTTGGGTACTCTTACTGAAATTTGTTGTTTAACTTTCATTAATCTATGGTGAATGCACATTTTAAGGGAACAGGTGCAAGTGATAAATCAAATGCTTTAAATTTTGGTGCATGTGGGAGAACCATTACTGACTGGGCCCAGAGTTTACCCTCCAGAGTTATCATTAGAAGAACAGGGTAATTGTGTTGATCTCACCCCAAGAAACTCTTCATGTCCTTTGGAGGTCTCCTGCCAGTCCTAGAGAGCAAAGAGGGGAAAAATATAAAAGTAATCTAATGAGCTGACTGGGGAAGTTGCCCAAGGCTATAGAAAATTAATTTTAAAATAGCAAATTGTGGTTATAATAGACATGCAGAAAACCAGGATAAATTAGAATAAAGTAAAAGGTTCCCCTCCCTCCTTTGAGAAAGCTCACTTAAGTGAGCCTATGTATCAAATATGACCTTGATGTATAAAGCATGCACTTAATTGTCTAAAGCTTCAGCCCACAAGGGAAACCTCGATACCTGGCTGGTGCCTACTGTGGCAGTCCAGGAACGTGCGTCTCGAGTGTGCTCTGGAGACAAGAAGTTCAGGTTGTGAATCAGCAATTAATGGAGCTTATCCTAAAGCTCTGACTTTGAGGACACAGTACGGTCCTGTGTGCTGTCCTGAGCACAGGAGCTGCAGCATAACATGAGGGTACTGGGCAGCAAGACAGAAGTTGGCTTTTAGAAAGTCCTTTTATACTTTTTGCATCCCAAAATGCCATTTTAATTAGCTGCCACACAGACTGTGTGGGCTTGCAAAAGGCCAAGGAAAGGCTGAGAAATAAGAAGTATAAGGTGGTTTCCATTATAAAAGTGACTCATAATTCAAGGCATTAACTCATGACCTCAATGATTATAAATTGATTTTGGTCTTAATTCATTATTGAATGACTGGGGTTTTCTCCATCATTTTCTTGAACGCTTCTACCCCACCTCGGAACCATTGGATCAGCCTAGGGAAATCATTTATAAGCTTCAGGGAGGGAAGATGGAGTAGCCAGAAACCATCACAGTGTGCATTGTCTTGCCAGTGCCTACGCACACACATGGAAGTTACCTCCGGTGCTGCTTCTCAGAAGTGTTGTGGCTACAGCCAGCAAGTTCTGCTCAGGAGCCATAATGATGCTCCCCAGGGAACAGAAATCTCTGCTATTCTTTCACTGCCCACTCAAAGACATGCAAGTGGTTCAGGTGCTGTTTCATACCAACCTTGGGATTGGAGCAGGGGCTCTCTCACCTTCTTGAAATCTTGTGCTCTGAGGTGATGGGGGTGTTTATTCCCATGCTTGAGGGAGGAGCCAGCAATGGGCTAAACAATGCCGTTGGAAACTGAAGCCCAGCAGTTTTAAAGAATTATTCATGACACGAAGAACTTGGGGAGCTGATAAGTATAACTGAGTTAGAGTGACTATGGCTGGGTGCTAGCACCTGGAGCTGCTGTGCTGCAGAGAATCATCAACACCAGACAATTCTCACTTTAGACTGATCGATACAGTACCACAGGCAGTACTTTAAGCATAAGCGATTTAACAGTGTTATCCTATTCACAAGCTGTCCTGTGTCAGATTTTCTGACTACCTGCTTAAGCTCCCTCCAGTTAAATTTTCTGCTGTTTTTCACCCGCTGGTGGGAGCTTGTGTGCTTCCATGCTGTGCTGTGCTAGTAAATAGCTGTAGCTGTCTATGCTTAGCGTCATTGAAGTGGTATGGAGAATGACTCCTGTATTTCTGGGGGCTTGGGGTCAAATTTTTCCTTTAGACAACCAGCTGGTGGTGGACGTTGTAGCCTCTAGGACAGGGAAACACACGCAGATGTAGAGCACTTGATAATGGTGCCAGCGGTCCAGCTTTGCAGTAGCGGAGAGTACCTTTAGAGTAAGGATCAGAGAAAGCAACAGGCGCTGGCAGGCGTGATGCCAGGTTCTGGCATCTACTCCAGTGGCCAGAGCAGCAGGAGCCACAGCTGCGTCCCTTGTGTGGAAACTCTCCCCTGTAAGAACAGCCTGCGGGCAGCAGGTCCGCGTGCCCATGGCAAAACGCAGCGTGGGTAGGGCGGGTGGCATGCCCCAGCGCACGAGGCATGCCCGGTAGCCAGAATAGCCCCCGGGGGAGACAGAGGAGGGCAGCTTAGCTCTTGCTTTGCTGCAGTGCAGGGCATTTAGCAATACCAGCTGAAGGTGTTAATGCTCTGCAGCCTTGCTCCCCCACGCTTGCACAGTGGGAACTTCCACTGATGACGCAGGGGAAGACAGCTACAGACTGCTTCACCAAAGGGTTTTTTTCTAAATATTTTATTACTAGCAGTAGCAAGGTACAGTCTTTTCTGGTTCTCCAAGATGCTTTCATAGCAACAACTCTGTCCCCCTGTGGTGGTACAGCCTCTGCTGAGCCATGTCGTGATGTCAGGGTAAGCCAACATCGTGTTCTTGTCTTGATTACAAATGCGGTGAGCTGGGACAACCAGGCACTCCCTAACCCTACCTGGAACTCCTGCTGCCTGGATTGTAGCCCGATCTGGAAAGTGCCAGAATTGTGTCCAAAATGGAAAAACACTGACCAAAGTCAATCATCTCGCGATCCTATAAATAGTGATCTGAAGTGAGACCCCTTTGAGCTCTCCGGGATCACAGCAGGCTGTGATTCAGTATCTCCCCTTAGCTGGGATGCCTCTCAGGGTCGATTTCACATGGTTCAAAGATTGCCTGCGGATAGATGCTGACAAGGAAGAAGGGTTCAAAGTTCATCTGCTGACAAACACTGACAAAGGAGAAGAGCAAGGCATTCACTACAGTTAGATTTCATGGATTAAAAGATGGTTTGGTACCAATAATTTACTACAATTTGCAAAAAGAGAAAAAGCTTGATCATAGGTTAACCTCTGTATATGTGTGTGTGTTTGTGCATGTTTGATTTGATTTAGAAAATGCTGCTGTAAGTCAGCTTCTTTTGATGCAGCCCAGGATGCTGTTGGCTTTCTGGGCTGCAAGCACACATTGCCGGCTCAGGCTGAGCTTCCCATCAGCCAATACCCCCAAGTCCTTCTCCTCAGGGCTGCTCTCAATCCATTCTCCGCCCAGCCTGGATTTGTGCTTGGGATTGCCATGACCCACATGCAGGACCTGGCACTTGGCCTTGTTGAACTTCATGAGGTTTGCACAGGCCCACCTCTGCAGCCTGTCCAGGTCCTTCTGGATGACATCCCTTCCTTCCAGCGTTTTGACTGCACCATGCAGCTTGGTGTCATCGGCAAACTTGTTGAGGGTGCACTCCATCCCACTGTTCATGTCACTGACAAAGACGTTAAACAGCACCAGTCCCAATCCCAACCCCTCAGAAAAGCCACTTGCCACTGGTCTCCATTATATTATATTATATTATATTATATTATATTATATTATATTATATTATATTATTTTATATTATATTATATTATATTATATTATATTATATTATATTATATTATTTCATAGAAATGGGGAAAAAAACTTTAAAATAGTGTTTCCTGGGTTTTGCCTTGATCTGTCAATATGGAACAGTGTTAATGCTGTTCTTCATTCTTGTAACGTTCGTATATTTTGAATTTAAATCTTAATTTTCATATTCATGCTCTTCCAAGCCCACCCTCCTGCTTTACCCAGGTATGTGGGTGTCCCCAAAACGGTGTACCACCCTGTGAGCTGGGCAGGGACTATGTCCCCTTTCCACAGCTCCTCTCTGAGTCAGAGAAGGTCTGTGAGTTGCCTGAGGTGACGTGGGAAATGCGTATATTGGGGCAGGGAATTGAATCCCTGATACCAACCAAGTGCCCAGCTACTTCTTGCAGAGATAGTCCTCCCCGCTACTCCAGCCTCAGAGGAGTTCCTGACCACCTTTGCCTGTTGAGGATGCATCTGTTGGCAGCCACTGGTAATTCCCATAAGGAGCACCTAGATCTTGCTCTCCTTGAGTCACCACCACCCAATCTACCGTAATTCTGTAATACCTTCCCGCAGTTTCTTATTTGACCTTCTCCCCATACTCCTCTCTGTGTCCAGGTACACATCACTCTACTTCAAATTCAGTGATGTTGACTTGTCCCCCCCCTTTTCCCTGCTTTGCATCCACACGGAAAATTGAGACAAATAAAGGCTTTGTGAGCTGCTTTTTTCACCCCCCAGTTTTTAATTTGAGTTAAAAATATCCACAGAGCAAAGCAATGGCAATTTCTAATTTAGTAATAATTTGCTAAGGAAAAATTAGTAATTGGTGCTCTTAAATGTTAAACTTGTTATCTATTTAATTACTGTTAGCTGGGTTTCATGAAGACCTCATTAACTAAGCATCTGGTTTTATAGATGCAGTTTTTAAGGTCTCAGATGCTTCCTGCAATTATTTAGCCATGACGGGGAACTTATTAACATATCCAAATAATTAGTGCAAGGCAAGTAAATTTCCTCTCTTCTGTAAAACTGGATTGATTGATCTGGACCACAGGATAGGGGCACTCCCTGCCTGCAGTGGGACAGATGTTGCTATTTTCTCGTTCCTTAACGTAACGCTGTGCCAACAACTCGGGCAGGCTCCCAGTTGCTTCCATTGTAACCCAGAGGCTATCTTGCAATACCAGGTTAGCTACTTCCTCTAGGCATTTTAATCACCTTTGCCTCAGATCTCAAACATACGTGATGGATGAGGAGCTTATTTTCTGGAGTCTGTACTGACTCGCCTCACCCCGCACCCCTCGTACCGGCGCCGAGGAGATGGGGTTGTGTCGGCTATATTGAGGAATGGAACATCAGTTTTAGTTCCTACTTTTCCGTTCTCTCTCCTTTGCACAACCATGGAGTTCATGAACCACCCCCTTCACCTGGCTCCCTTGCAAGCAAAAGGCCCTTTCTCAGCCGTGTGCCTCCGTGTGCAGAAACCCTCGCGGCACGCTGTCACAGTGCCTTGGCTCGCCTTTTGCACCAAGCCTCACAAATTGCCCGCCGGTCCCTCTTCTGGTTTTATCACGTTCCTCAGGGTAAGCCTGGCACTGAAGCCTCCTGGTCCTTGCTAACCAGCAGCTCTCAGCTCTTCCTCTCCTGCCTCTCTCCACGTCTCCCTTATTCTTTCCCCACGGAGCAATTCCCATGGGGAAAAGCTCAGCCATGTCAGCACTTATGGGCAGCAGTGACCTTGCCCGCCTCTGCAGCCCATGGAAAAGGACAGCTGCAACAATTCCAGCATGAAGAGCTCACCCTGGGCAGTCTGGGGCAGGAATGGTCCTCTCCTGCAGCTCCCTCCTATTTCCCCGACGGTTTTCACCTCCATAGCGGTATCATCTCCCATGCCAACTGTTTCCTGAAGCTTTGAATTTGTTTTGAACAACTCCCTGGTACTGCTGTCCACATTTCTTAGGTCTGTACCTAGATAGTGTCAGGTCTGCAGCTTGTTACCATTTCAAGTCTCTTATTTTGTATTGCTCTTGTCGATCCAAGGGGCTGGTAAGCGCTGTGAGCCCCAGTCAGCCCCTGGGAGCCTTCTGGCACCCTGAACGTTACTCGCAGGCTTTGAAGCCAGAAGCCTGTGGTATCGCGAGCAGATGCAGCTCAGCTGTCACCGCCCGCACACCTTCTGCACGCTGGTGTGAGCGTGCACACTGCTCTCCACTGCCTCTTCTGTAGAAGTGGAGCAGCTAATTACCTCCTGCCACTTTTTATCTGCTAAATCCTGATGCCTCTCTCACCTGTTTCTTGGAGGTGTAATTTGGAGTGGGATAGTGACAGATCCCTTTGACATCCCATGGACTATTCAGCCCTAAATTAATTAGAAGTACTTTCAACTCTACCCCCATTTTAGCAGCTTTCCAATATACTTTAACAACCTACACCCTCTAATGATCATTTCGTTCAAGATCTAATTTACTAGAGGAACTTCTTTCAGAATACTATTATGGACAGAAGAGAACAGCTTTTAATCAGGGCTGTTCATTAGCAGCAGTAATCAGTCTGGCAGGTAGCATGGGCCACCGCTCTGCCCCTTGATGCATGTGCTCATTAACAGGGAAGTTCAGAGGAGAGCTTAAACCTTTTGTCTTCCAAGCGTTGTTACAGATTGAATACCTTGTTGACTCTGAATTCAAACACTGTTATCTAGAGTTTACTGGGAAAACTGGGTTTGGTCCACATGGTGGGCTTAGTTAAGGAAAATGTTGAGGAATCTAATGCCTCGGCTAGACTTTTTTTTAGCTAAATATTATTCCGGGGATAGGATGTGTAAGTATATGCATATGAGTATGTGAAAAGGAGTTTGAGGGAGGTTGAACAAGCTTTTGTGACCGAAAGAACAGACACCCTGGGAGAGGCCGGGATGCTGACTAGAGGGGATCTAGCATAGCTAGCAGGAAAAATTGATTTCTCCATCATAGGACTTTGTGTGGTCTTGTTAACAAATAAGCTGACATCAAAGTCATCTGACGCTGGTCTCTGTTTCTTCTCACAACTAGAATAACCTGAGCGCCTCACTTGGTCAAAAAGGACAGCAGATGAAAAAAGACTGGCGTGTTGGATCTATCCAGAAGCCTAATACTGGTCTGCTTTATTCAGTGATGAAACCCCAAGCCTTTCCTACGACAGCCATCAAAGAAATGATGTAGACGCAATGATATAGCCTTTTCATGGGGAAATGAGAGCCCTGAAGGAGGCGTTCTTGAGTCAGCTGAGGATGGGGACTACCACTAACTGATCCAGGGTTCGGCTGGGGTAAAGGCTGCCATTGAAAAAAATATTTTTTTCAACCAAAGATTGATTGCCTCCTCTCCCACAAGTCTGCAGGTGATTTTTTTTTTCCAATCTGCTCTAAACTTTTACTGTGAGAGCACAGACTGGGCACAGTGTGCCTGCGGGAGGAAAAAGGGAATCCAGGTGTCACTGGAAATTTTCTCACCTAATAAGAAATTAACTGGACCTAAATACCCAATGGAGCTGACATAAAATCTGTTTAAACTGAAGCTTTTCTCAGGAGAGCTCATTTTTTTACCTCAGGCACATTGAAATGAGAGGATTAAAGTAAAAGGTTTTGTTGCCGAGTCGTACATAAAACAAAGAATACTTTCATAGCTAGTTTCAAGGCACATCAGCTACTTTGGAAGAGCCATGTTGGTTCTCTATTTTTCTAGTAATAACCCTTGATGACCTCATCCTGGGTCCATGAAGAGCAGATGTCTCAGCCTGCTCCCGCTGGTGTCCCCTGCCAAGCACCTTGGGGAAGAAGCTCTCCCCCACCGCTGCGCCACTGGCGGCTCATCTGCAAGTGCAGCCCTGGTTGATCCAAAACCAGTCTTCTTTTTATATCCTCTACTTCCACAGTCTTGACAGAGGCCTGCCAACCGCAAGAGTCTTGTTCACCTGCCAGAAACCTCCCGTCGCTGCCAAGTTGCCCACAATGAGTTCAGAGGCTCCGCTTGGCCATCGGTGCCTTGGTCACAGTGGCAGGGGCAGTGCTGCAAAAACCTGGTTGCTCTTACAACGGGACAGCCTGGGTAGCTTTGAAATGCCTTTTTCTGTGACCTCCGGTCGTATTTTAATAACATGTCTCCTCTTCAATGTGCTCAAATTTTTTTTTCTTGGTTTATTTTTTCTTTAAAAGCCCAGCCCGTGTGTTGGCAGTCAGAGCAAACCATAAACATGCAGAAACCCACGGATGGCTGCTAACTAGGAAACATGAAGGCTTCATCTCCACTGCTTCTGCCTATGCCCCTGTTCCCTCTCAAGTCTACCCTTCTCCCCTGTGGTTCCCTGGTGGCTACTGAAGCTGCCAAAGCTGCGGTGCCCAATGCCGTGCCTAGTTAGGCTTTGCATAATTCCTGAAGATGGTTTTTCCAAAAACTTCCCCGAGGAGCCTGTACCACGCTTTACTCGGTTTCGCTCTGGTTATGATTAGCTGACTTGGCTTATACTCCATCCTTCGGACTAAAACGCGCAATCTCCTTCCCTCACTGCCAAGCCTGTCCTTTAAATAGCTGCAGAGTTTTACATCTTTACTTAGCCAAACGAGATATGTAGTGATTTCACCTTTCCTTGCCGATCCCTCCCTACCCCTCTGGTCTTCCTCTGCTTATCTCGCATTTTTCCACTCTCTGCTAGCGCCTTCCCAACACCGTGGAACCTCTGGCTGCTCAGCCCGAGGGAGGGGGGTGTCATCGTGCTGGTCATGCAGGGACGCGCTCCCCTCTTCTTGTCCCGTGGGACACCCCTGCAGCACCCCGATGCTGTGGGAGCCTCATCAGTGGATGGGAATAAGCAGAGCTTACGGCGGTTCAAGCTCCAGCCAAAGACACAGCCTGGACATAACAGACTTGGTTCACTGCTCTTCCACACAGCATAAATCTGATGCACTAGTATTTGCCTAAGGTCTTTTTTTTTAATCTTCTAGGTCCCTAAAAATGTCTGACTCAAAACAGAGGTGCTTTTAGCCTGCTAAAAGTGGAATAGATTTTATTTTCTATCTGGAAATGAAATATTTGTCCTATTATAATCTGGCGTGGAAATCTGCCTTTGGATTTAGTGAGGCCAGAACGCTGAGTTATATTTTAATACTGTTGAGGTATTTCAAAGTACAAAATTATTTTTCTTTAGGAGGAGAGCTAACTAACTGAAACAAAATAAAATTCACCACCACCAGAAATGCCTTATGACATTTACTGATGGCTCACTACATCCCTGTGGCTTTAGGCTGGTTAAGGAGAGGTATAAAAACTGTTTTATTGTCTATAAAGTTTTGTAAGTCTTAAGTCGTTTGTGTAACTGCCTCTCGTATTTCCTAGCATGGTGTCTGTGTGCAGGTCTCTAGGTGTCTCTTGACTCTTCCATATTCACCTTAACACTTGTATTCATTTTAATGCATTTCTTTTCAGTGTGTGTGCACATTTCTATGAAATGAAACTTGTAACTCAAAGCATTTTATAAGATGATATAAATAATCATATTATTTTCATAAAAAAAAATTCTGTGGAAACAACCAGATGTTCTTACTATCAAGCAGAACGTGGGTAAGTGTTCTTACCGGAAAATACTGTCTACATGATTTTAATATTGAACCAGTTTTGTCAAGTCGTGTTAAAATAATGCAAACCATGTTAAAGTTCTATTCAGTGTGCAAAATAATTATGAATCATATACATTACATTTCACATGTACCGTAAAACAAACTGATCAAGTGTGCGTATGTGGTTCATTTGGACAGCCGGTCTTTCAATTGTACTGTAACTGTAAGTGGATATCAAATGTATCCTACCAAAACAAAAGGTAACTGTGCTTCTAAGATTGAAAAATATGTATCAGAAGAGATTTTTGCAGTACTTTTTTTTTTTTTAAATGTCAAAACTCAAAATGGGAAATCAGATACGCTTTCAGAAACATTTCCTAATCTCTGATTCAATAGCAGCACTTTCTTGTTTTCTGGAGGAGAGAATTTCTGTAGTGACCTGATCACAAAACTCCGCATGAGTGTCTATAGCCACAGCTCCAGGCAAAGGCACAGCTTTGGTGGTGTTCCCACATAACCAACTTGTTTCAATGGATGCTGGTCTAAACCAGGAAAGATCAAGATTGACTGATCAGGTAAAGGAATCTTTATATAAGTAACTGAGAAGATTCTACAAAATATAAGAATGAGCTATTTTATGATACTACTTCCCATTACTAAAATATTTAGCAAGGTGAAGTGGATCCCATGTGCATTTCAGGTGGTTCCCAGAAAGCTCCCACTCCGTCATTGGAAAAGAAAACCTTAGGGCTTCCCTGACTGCCAAAAGCAAACCCAGGGCCTGACTCCCTGGAAAAACAGCAAGCTCCAGCAGCTGAGCTTCTTGCATTTAGCCACCAGCAAACAAGGCAGTGTGACAAAAAAAAACCAAACCATTTATCAGAACTGCTGTGCGATTCTTTTTTTTTAATCTCAGGCAAGAAGTCAAGGAGCATGTGAGCAGAGGGAATGAGCCACCCTCATTAGCCCTGGTGGTTCTCATCCATCTTTGGGGAAGCTCATTGATCTTGCACTGGAAGGCAGAGGCTACACAGGTATCGCTCTCCAGTCACAGAAGGGATGCAATTTTCTAGAGCTATTCTTCTGACACCTTTTCCCAGCATTAAAATCAATGGAGTAGCCGCAGACTAAGACGCCTGGAGAAATTTAAAAGGCAGGAATAAAAAGGAGGGTTACTTAATGTGTTTAAAGTTGCTACTTTTTGTCATGAAACGTTGAGCTCAAGGAAACAATTATTTGGTTTCAGGGGTTCCCCCCCTGTGCTCCTCAGTGGGCAGGATGCAGCAGGAGGAAGGTTTTCATCCTCACACTGCTCAGCAAGTGGGGAACCGAGCATTAAGTTTAAAATAGTCGCAAGTTATTTTCTACGCATCCTTTCCCTGGACTCGGACCCACACTGGCTTTCTATAAACCAATCAATTAGTCTGTCTGTTCTGCGCCAGCACGCCACGGCTGCGCACAGGGAGTCGGGTCACGCACCCCTTTTATTCATTTTTGACTGCCAGGTTTTGGCTGGCTTCCTGAATAGGCTGCCTCAGTAAACGGTATCTTGTCCTAAGAAGCATTATCTCTACATTTCCTACGGCTCCACAGCTCATCCTTACTGTGACTCTTGTGGCTGGTAAGTCAGACACAACTGAAGCCACCCTCGACACTTAGAGCCCAGCGGCAGCGCGTGTCTGGCACTCACTGCCAGCCAATGGCTGTATGGGTGTAGCACACTCTTTTTAAAATTACAGACTACTGAATAGAACATTTAAAAATAGAGCAAAAAACATGCGGGTATTAATTTTTTTGGTCCTCACAGTGCCTAGTGATTGCTTGTCCTGGTGGTGCCCTCCTTCCTATCCAACTTTTGCAGGCATTTAGGCAGGGCTCCCTCCTCAACGTACTGCACAAGTGTGCATCTGAAGAGCGACTTGCTTGTCTCCATTTCCCCGTTCTTCCTCAGGTGATGGTCACTGGTAACTTCCGAATCATTGCTTTTTCTTGCTTTGCTTTCTGTCCTTTCTTCTACCTCCTGCCGCAACTCTAGAAAGGCACAGAGGCCCCGGGGCAGGGGACGAGTCACCCCTTGCTGTTCATACCGTGGTTTTGTGACAGTGCAGTCGTAATGGACAAGATGGAGGAAAAGGAAAGGAAAGGAATTTATCCTGTGGGAGAATATAAGAGAGGAAAAGAAGGAAAATGCGGACTGAGGCCTTGGCTGTCCCGGGCTGTGGGGCAACTGGGAACATCCCCAGCTGTTTTCTTGCCATCCCAGGGGGAAACTGTGCAGGTGTGTGAGAGTGCCTATCTGCAAAAGGATATCATAGTGTTCATTTCCCTTGATAAGCCTTTTATTTTTAGGATTTTTTGGGGGTGCGGAAGGTAGGAAGGGAAGGTTGCTGGTGGTAATCACACAGCCCCTGCAAAGCCTGTCATGTGTGCTGAAAGGATTGTTTTCAATATCTGCACAGTATGATTTTTAACAGACAGCATTATGGTCCTGTCACGCAAGCCAGATGGTCAAAACTCAGCCTGCAGTCAGATCTGGTCAGCTACTATGAGGGGCAAATAAGTGACTATCACTAAAGCAACTTCTGGAAGGCTTCGGGGGATTCAGTTTGATGCCTGTGGTCAGCCTGTGGGACTTCCCCTCGCGGGGCTGGAGAAATAGATGACATTCAAGGCGGGGAGAAGACTCTGAGACACTGGAGAGGCACTACATGGACACTGTTGGGTCATCAGCCTGCCTGGATGCAGGGGCTGACCACGAAAGATTCCTGCTACAGATGCTGGACATGTTTGCTTGTGTTCACCGGAGGGTCAAATAGGCATCGGACAGTGCACTCCCTCAGTGAGGGCGCCAAACAGCAGTAATACATTGCTAAAAATTGTGTGTGATCAAGTAAAAGGTATTGTCTTGGTTCTTGGGCCTTCTGGGACATTCTCCTCCCACCCTCCCCATTTTGTTTTATTTTTTTTCCAGATGGGTTGATTTGCCATGGCTTTTCTTTGTAACAAACGGTGAAAGCAAAAGCTGTTATGTTCAGAGTCAGTTAGCTGGAGAAAAAAAATATTTGTCCCTGGTAAATCTTTAGGAAGTTTGATGAGAATATTCACCTCGGTGAACTGAGTGAGAAGGGCATTGAGTCAGGTATGTTGAACTGATGGGTAAATGGTTTCTCACTTTTTCTTTTTCTTTTGTTTTAAAAGGTGCACGGAATACAGACATTCAGAAGGAATGTCTCGGGAAATGAGCTTGGGAAATGTGAGATGGGCACAAGTACCTTCAATAATATCTATGTGTGAGACATTCAGTTGCTCTAAAAAGGTGGGCAGAGGGAATGCTTGCCAGAAAGAAATTTATAGAAACAAAAGGGGGGGTGGGGGGGGAATAGCAATGCTGTTTCTCTGATCCGCAAAATACAGGCATAGCTGCTTAGTTGGGATAATTCAGATACTTTCCATCAAGTGCCTTAGAGACGTGTCCCTTTGCAAGAGATAAGAAGCTGGCTCCTAAAGCAAAAGATATTAAATGAAGACATTAGAGCCATTGTCACTGTAGCAAGACTAAAGCTACAGCAGTTGTTTTTAATTCACTGCCCCTACGTATAAATAGTGTGTTCTACACTTCCTGGCATTAACACCAGACCAGAAAGTGAAATCTGGCAAACCCTTGTCTGCAGGCTTAGCTCTGAGCCCAGGGGTGGTCTTGTCAGCCATTACGGGGGTGAAGGGAAGCGATGGGGAGGACAACAGGACATCTCAGGAAATGCAGAAGAGGAAATAATTCAAATTTCATGCATTTACTTATGCTCTTTCTTGGGAATAGTGATAGGAAGGCATCTGTAGGAATAGCTGGAATACAGAAAACACTGGTAACTTGTTGAATGAAATAAATGCAGGCGCTGCTTAAGAAGGCATTGGCTTTCAAAATTTTATAGATGAAGTCATCACTTCATTTCATATGTTTTGTATCACCTGAGTCACTCTTATTTTTCAAACACACTGTGAAATTAAAAATCCTCCAAATCTGTGCAAAGCCTGCTTCAATCTGGGGAAGATGTAGGAAAGAAGGAGAATGAGAAAGGGAGCAAAAAAGGCCTGGGATAACATCCAGAACTATTCGGCTACAGGATTCTCCATCTGCCAAGAGCAGAAGAATGTCTTTCTAAAATGAACAGCCCACAAAATGCTGAATGAATTGAGCATGAGAAGCGCTATCAAATCAACAATTATTTGGTGAAAGGAATACGATTTTTCTGGGCTGAAGTGAGCTGAAATGCTAAAAAAGTCTGTTGCCAAATACTACATCTGGGGAACTGCTGCTGCTCCATATTTTGTGGTGATCTTTACAGGTTTTCATTCTACTAAGGCTCCCTGGGAGATCTGCCTCCTATGTGAAGACTGGGATGCCACCCCCAAAACTGACTTTAAAAAGAAGATGAACTACAATGCTCACAGTCAGGTTTCGGGGGTGCTCTGGGCACTGTAAGTAGGAGAGAAGCAGCAGTTGTCCTCATAGTCATAATACCGTTGTTGCAATCCTTTTTATCCTCCAAGGCATGCAGGACGCGGTGCTGCTGAGCAACTGATTTTCACAGGTCTGCAGACTGTAGGTGTTCACGTGCACGTTTCCCACCCCAGCGAAAATGAACGTTGCAAAAAAAGTGAACATAACCTAAATCACACAGTCCTACAGCAAGGCTCATCGCCTTTGAGTTACAGAAGTCAGTTCTAAACATGCAAAAGTCAGAAAAAGCAAAAGTTATGTTTCTTCTTGGAAACTATTACTGCCCATAATCAATATCTGCTGCTTTTATCTGAGGAACAAGGATGCTCATAAAATGAAGCTGTACAGCATGCCTTCATTCAGAAAACTCTGCACTGTTTCCAGTTACATTCTCGAGACACTTTCCAACTCTTGGCCTGGGGTTATATGGGTAAGAAAGAAATTCCCACCTTTCTGAGAGCTCTCTTTATTTTTATTTTAACAAAGAAGCTTCAACCACTGCCTGACAGCAGCTGCCCTGGCCCCATGCACCATCACTGAGGCTGCGCCGGGGGGATTGTGTGAGGAAGTGAAAAGGGAAACGAGGAGGCAAGGAGACTTGGAGAGCAGCTGCCTTGGCGTGGCTTCCCATCAGCTGCGCTCGGCAGCCTTCAGACGGGCTTAGCCATGGACAGCAAGAGCTGGAGAGCAGAGTCTGAGTCCGAACGAAGTGGACAGGTCGTCTTCTCCTTTGCATTGCAGGTTTTGGACAAAGCATCCTTTATCTCAGAAAAGTACCGGTGTGAAATATGCCCGTCACTAATGAGGCCAAGCACAGCAAAAGATGCTGGATTTGTGACATTCCCTTTTGGCCAGCCTCCCTTCTTCGGGGCTTCGCTGAAATACAAAGGCCATGGCAGAACTGTTGTAACTGGTGCACTCTTGAAAACGGAGGTGCTATAAATAGCCAAATGGAGCTTGAAGTGGAGGGGACGTCAGAGTTGTTTGGGTATTTATTTGCTGCTACTTGAGGTGAACAGAATACTAATTAGTCTGGGAAAAACTGATATTATTTGGTCGGATAGCTCAATAATTGCAGCATGTTGCTTTATTTTTATTTGCCGCGCTTTAACAGTCTCTTTCTTCCTCTTTTCCCGGATTCCAGCTTTGCTGGTATGGATCAGCTGCTAGGCTTCCAGGTGGAGGAAGGTGTCTATTTTAATTGTCCCAGATTTGTCTCCTTTGTCCCAAATGGGATGTCCCCTTGCCTTTTCCTTTGTCTGTGTTTTGCACAGAACAAGAGCTGGGTGCCGTTTGGGGAGATTTTAATGGAAAAAAAATAGAACTGGGAATTAATTTATGGGCTGACTGTGTGCTCTGTGCAGGGTCTGCATGGGAAAGGACTTCACTGAGCAACAAGAGATGGTTATATTGGCATCTCAGAGATAAAGAAACAGCCTGGTAGCCCACCTCTCCCCAGGCACATAGTGAACCTGAGGTTACTTTGTCCTTCGGTGTCAGCAGTACTGACTCACCCAGGTATTAGGAAACTTTTGGTTTACACTCCCTCTACAACCACAGCTATGATACAAAACTCTGAGATTTAAAAATGTCATTTTGGTTTGAGAAACCTGCAACAATTTAATGTCATTTGGACAATTATTCTATCAGCCAATGACTCCTCCCCACCTGGGAAGGGAAATTGGCGAAATACAAGGAAACGTGGGTTGAAATATAAATAGATTTCATAGGATAAGACTAAATAATCAACATTAATAATACTAAAGAACCAGTATTGATACCAATACCAATATAAAATATACAAGGCTTATACTCAGCCAGTTCTATCAGTAGGAAGCTGTGCACTCCCAGCAGGGGACAGCAAATGTTGGACACTGCGAGCGCTGCGGCTTTGGGAGGAAGGGAAGGCCTCAGGGGTCTGGCACCAGGGCAAGAAGTTCTCTGGATTGCAGCCATAAAGGACAGTAAAGTTTCTAATTTATACTGAATGCGATGTTCATAGTATGAAATAACCCTGTTGGCCAGCTTGGGTCAAGTGCCCGGGTCTCGCTCCTCATCCCTGCACCTGGCTAACTCAGAAACACCGAGACCTTGAAACCCACATACCACAGCAGGCTATGAAGTAAATATTTTCACAAATTCAGACACCAGAGTCTTCTAAAAGTGCAGTTTTCCCAAGCATTAGAAAAGAAATTGATCCTGTGTCGCTCAAACCAGGACAAATGTATATACTCTGGGTTTTTTTTATCAGCCTCCTGATTTTTATATCTTTAAAGGGTTGCAACATTTTTTCCAAGCTTTCAGTGTTCATTTCAGTAAAGTGAAGTTTTGGCCAGTCCCTTGCTTCTCTCTCTTCCTCTTTTGTGTTTTGTCCTCTTCCAGGCTTTGTGGTGTCTCCCACCTGTCATTGATGGAGTCTCAAAAGTAAATGCTAATAGCCATACGGGTGCCTCAACCACCTCCTTTGGTGGCTCCAGAACTGCTTTATCTTCTTGTAGCCTGGCTTCTCTTTCCTCTGCTAGCATGTTAATTGCGTTAGCCATTCCATCACCTTTCATCTTTTTACTACTGTTTTAGAGTAATACAATAAAAGGGCAAAGGGAAATCAGTAAGAAAGTATTCACAACCCATCAGTAAATCAAGATGAGAATCTCAGCAATGCAGCGAGTAAAGTATTTAACAGACTGTACCGTACCCGAAATCGTGACTGTGCTGTGGGCAACACAACTTCAGAAGTGCTCTGTGCTGGGATCCTCCTGGGGAGTATTTTTTCTTCACGGAGGTATTTTTATCATGGGATGGGTGAGATAAGAAGACCTCATCTCAGCTCCTTTATTTCTTCCCCCTCCTCCCTCTTCCTCCTCTGTCCTTTTTTAATCTATAAAAGGCAGTAATCTTACAAGCTGTGGAGCTCACACAAGTGTCTGGGCCTGAAGGAGGAATTGCTTTGTTACTGGAAGGCAAAAAAAGTGTTAAGGTGCAGGTTCAGCTCTTCCCTCTCCACAGAAAACTGTCTTATTGCCACCTTTTGATTTTTTTAGTGGATTTTTTTGAGTCCTGATACTTGCTGGTAGACTTTATCTAATCTTAGTAGTTTATAAACACACATCCTTTCATGTGTTTTCCCCCATACCTCTCCTCACAATAAGGAATTGTTCCCATCGAATACATACGAACCCATTCCATGTTCTGCAAAATCTCTTTTGCCAAAAACAAACTCGACAACAAACAGATTGTTGGTCTGCCAAGGCGACTGTCAGTCATGCTCGCCGACCCTCTCTCACCCTTCCTCTGTGTATGACCATGGAGCGTCACCGGGCTGGAGAGTACGTGTGCGCTCAGCTGGCTGCGATGTAACCACACCAAGACAGCTCTGAGCTGGCTGGTGCTGCTCCTCCGCAGCAGAATAACCACAGCAGCGCTCACGTGGTCCAACCACCCTGAGCGCTCGATGACTTTCTCAGGGCCTTTTGCATCCCACGCTGATTTTGGTCAAGGCCAGCTTGCGAGCTAGATAATTTGAAGAGCGTTGTATGCCTGCAAGACACTGACCCATAAAAAGGCCTGCCCGCTCCACAGTTTGCAGACTTCGGGGGCAGAAGAGGGGGGCTGACATTATAGTTTTGTATTTATACAGCCCCCATCGTAGTGGGCTTGTGGTCAGTGGGAGGGTCATCGCCGCTGTTGTTACGTGAAAGGTGAATAATGACAACACGTTAATGATGGCTTGCAGCAGGCTGACACACAGGCGGAGATGCGACAGATGGTGCACAAAACTAGTTCCTGCTGCCGTAGTGAAAGTAATCTGTTAAAATCTGTAGGTTTTGTCATGTAAGGGTAATTAATATGTTTTTAGCCTGGGGCAATGAGACATGGCAGGATAGACAGTGCTCTGTGATCACGTCTCTGGTGTTAAATGGGGTTTCTTGGAAGCTTAATCCTTTCTATTTTTCAGTCACCCAACTTCTGGGAGCTTTTCTGACACAGCAAGCCCTGCGACTCCGGTTTAGGATGATGACCTGTCAAACCATCAGCTCTCTGGCTCTGCTTGTGTCCCTGTCACGCAGCTGCAGGTTTTCTTAGGCTCTGCTGCCGGGAGCTCAGACACTGGGGATACGTCTATACTTTGTTAGCTGTTTTTTGTTAGTAGTCCACTTTGAGAATATAGCATGAGCATTTTAAAAGCTATCCTGCTTGGTTTGCTTCTTGACGTGACTGATTTTGCCCAGCTCTGTGCTACTAATTAATAAGTAATAGCACAAAACTATAACAGCTCACACTGCAGGAGCCAGGGACTGGCAGAGTGCTCTCCAGCTTTATTTAGACATCAGTGAACAAACATCCTGTAGCTCTGTCAATTTACTTGAAGATCTTTCCTGACCATATACAGTGCTCAATTACATCCCTACTTGGGAGAAATAACAACAGCAACAAAAAAAGATAGGGCTGAAGCTGATTAATTTAATGAGGGAGACAGCAAGGAGCATTCATGAATGAAAAAAACCAAACCCAAACCTTGATCATCAAAGCCATGAACAAATATATGTTGGCTTTTCTATAAAAGCTGGAAGTCCAAAATTTAAATGTGTAGAGGCTGAAAATTAAAATGGGCAGACTTTTAAATGATGATATTGATGCAAAATACTTGGAAAAATAAGCTGAGCCATGGGATAGCATAGTTGTAGGCTGCTATCGATAAAGGAATTGCAGATTATGTTGTGCTACTCTGTGTTTACAAAGAGCTTGGACTGAAACCAGGTAAATAAGTCATCTGAGGCATACAGGTAACGGAGAATCCCTGTGGTTTGAAATACTGTGCCTAAGAGGGAAGAATATTGAACAGAGGGATGCTCTCAGCTACCGGACCAGGCTGGTGACCTTGACGGAGGAATGGGAAGGGTAGTGAGAAAGCATGAAATGGCAGAAGACAAAGGAGACTGGAGGTCTCGGTGATGTCCTGCAGCCTGGGTAAACGTTATGAGAAAGTATGAGGCAAAGATTATATTTGCAGACACCACAAATAACTGCTTGTTGCAGCAGCTAGGTAGAGAGCACAGCTGAGAAAAAACAGCACCTGGTTTTAACCTGAGCCGTGAGAAGAGCATTGCTGTAGATGGAAGTATCACCCAAGCATTTTAGCGTAGTGACCACAGCGCACTCAAATTCAGAAAGTCCACAGGAAAAAAAAAAAAAACCAAACACAAAGACCACAGTGTAGATCTTCAGAAAGGACACACATGTACAAATGAGAAAACTTTTTAGAAATTAAAAGCACAGTTTAAAAAGTAAAATGCTTGCAGATGTCATGGACACTTTTAAAGACATATTGAAAATTCAGAGTAGGGATATTTTATGTGTGGAAAAAAGACTTTCAAAGTTGACACAGGTAAAGAGCAAAGTACAGGAAACCAGAAGAATAAAAGATATTTTGCAGAATAGAGGGGAAGGTACAAATGAGAAAAATAGAAAAAGAATACACATTCTGGGAAAGGAAACGTAAAACCATAACAAAGCAATCGGTAATAAAAAGGTTCTTGGTAGCAGCACAGTAAAGGCATGTAACTAATAAGAAAACTTTCAAATATGTCAGAAACAGAAGGTCGCTGGTAGAAACTCAGTATGGCTGAAAAATGATCAAAGTGTGAAAGGAAGGCAAAGCAACAGCAGGAAAGTCAAACAGATTATTTGTATTGGTGTTTGCTCCAATTTAGGAGTTCAGTGGAGTCGCCATACTGAAAACTTTAATTGGGCAAGTCTGATGAAAGGTCTCAAAATGAAGTGACATTAAAAACCTTTTTAAAACAAACCAATAAAATGGATAACAACAGATCAACAGGACCAGATGGCACTCACGCAGGAGTTTCAGAGCAGCTCTGATATGAATTTGCCAATCTATTAACTGTGGCGAATAACACACTGCTTAAATTGGCTTTGCTTAAATTAGCCTCAAGGTTAGAGGACGTGGGACATGTGATGCCCACTTCTGAAAAGGTCCCTAGAAGAACCCAAGGAACTACATACTCATAAATCTGATTTTCATTTGAGGGGCATTTGTGAGAAGGGTTATGAAGAAGACAATTAGTAGACATATGGAGAAATACAAAATAATGGAGAAAAGTCGGCACAGCTTGGAAGCCATGGCTCATAAATCTGTTGTTAGTTTCTTTTGCGAGAATCAGCATGCACATAGATGAAGCTAATCCAGTAAAAACAGTGTACTTGGATTCCTCAAAGCTTCTGGTGAAGTCTTTTCCTTAAATAAATCAAGTCGTCATAAGGGTGAAGGTTGTCTTATGAATTAGCAACTAGTTTAAAGACAAGAAACTAAGGGCAGGAGTACCTGTCGGTCTGCACGACAGGGCAAGGTCACCACTCAAGGTCATACAGGGATGCCTGGTGGCTGCAGGGCAGCTCATGAGTGGCCTGAAAATTTGTTTTCATTGGAGGTGACAAAATTCACCCACAACATTCAATGGCTTGGAGTAATCCAAATCAAAACTGCTTGGGAAGGTTTACAGAGAGATCTCATGGTACTGAATAGCTTGAGAATAAAATAGCGGCTGACAGTCAGTTATCAAGCCCAGAGTAGTTCACTTAACTTTAGTGCACATAACGACACATGCACAGGCGTGGGGCCTGAATAATTACCACTGAGGAAAACTATCTTGGTGTTTCAGCTAAATCCACAGCAGTTGTCAAAAAGGTAAATGGACAATTAAAAACCAGCAGGAAAGAAATGTGAGAATAAAGCAGGGCGGTTTGCCATTCTGTAGACCCACAGTGCACTGCCATTTTGAAAGTTTCATGTTGCCCTGTTCATCACAGGAAAGAGGTAAGAAGAACCAGAAAAGAGAGAGAAAAAGGTGGCAAAGCTGGGGAGAGCTGTGAAGCGATTGCTGTACGAGTAGAAATGAGAAAGACAGGGACAGATCAGTCTGATAGAGACAGCTAGAGAGAGAAGATAGAGGTATGCAACATCAAGCACACCACGGAGGAAGTGAATAAGGAGTGATTACTTGCTCTGCCCACGTTCAGCAGCTGGCCCTTCACAGAGACATCAGCTAGTTACTCAGCCCTTTGCTCCAAACAAGTATGAGCAGCCACGCACGTTAGTGCACTCGGAGAGCATCCCAGCCAAACAGACCTTAACCCGTCACTCCTAGCAGGACCACAAAGAAAAGGAGATATTTTTTTTTCCCCTCTTGTAGTTCAGTGGTGCTTTATGCAGGACAGCTGAGTTGCGCAGAGCACTGTGGCTACTGTGAAGTCATGATACACAGGGTTGGGGATGCTGCAGCCTTCAGCTGCTACTGCTGCTTTGCCTGCAAAAGTGCCCTTCAGGGCCATTTCTGCCCAGTAAGGAGAGAACGTATTTTCTAAGGAAGAGACTCTAACTGCCCAAAGCATTTCCATTTAAATATTTGCTGATGATTGTCCACAGAATAGGAGATCATTTTGATTGCTTCTGTTAAGGTTCAGTGGCTTACGACTCTTATTAAGCAAGAAGACTATTCTGAAATCATGTGCAAAGCAGTGTGGCTGAAGACATTTGTGGTCATTAGATGCTATCTTGTGTAGTCATGAAATTGATGTTTCCTTTTTGGTGGTTTGGGGTTTTTTTTTTCATGCTGTAGTTTTTTTTTCCACTCAGTAACATTTTATCTGTGCTGTTTCAGTCTCCTGGAATCAGATGATGGGTTCCATAGTTGGAAGGGATGAAGCATTGTCATGTAAGCATGTTTTTGAAGAGGCTGAGACACAGTCCTGTTTAAGACCATGCAGTGTGACTGTGGCAGAAACAGCTACTTAATCTGACTGTATGCCATTTCCCACATCCCTAAAGCAGGATTTTTTTGTGCAGTGCTGAGACTTTTGAAATAAAATAGTGACATACGTGCAAATTGATCAGAAATCCTGAAAGACAATGAGGTTGGACTGACTTGCAAGTTGGATGAGAGCAAGAACAGCAATAATGAAAACCTGTCTCATGCCTTGGCCAGAGCCAAATGCAGTGCTGAATCCTGAATTCAGGGCTTGAGCTCTTCCTCTTGCCACTGAATCTTTATTAAAAATTTTGGGTGTGAACTCATGATTTTGATCCAAAGCTAAACTCTGTTCTTCTCTGACTGTGTGAATACACGTAAATTCAAATCTGGGCAGAAGCAAATGGGTGAGGGGTCATACGCTGCAGAGGGAATGACACTGAGCATGCGGCCAGGATGCTTATCGGCTTTATAACATTTACTCCTAACACTTTTACTTTATTACATACTTAACAAAAATGTTGCTTTAAGTATTTTGGAGTGGTTGTTCCAGCTGACAGTGGGGGATCTGTGTTTGCAAAGTCTGTTCCTCTGCAAGAACTGTGGTGTGTGTGTCTCTTTTCACTGATAGTTCACAGAAAGGGTCAGAGAGAGGAAAGAAGAGGAAAAAAAGGTTCAGCTAGTGAGTCTTTGCTGCCCACTGCAGAATGATCTGGTCATACCTAAGCAGCTCATGCCAGAATACATCTAACACCCCGGAGGCACAGAGCGCAGCACAAGTTAACTTCTTGTGGAAAGCAGCATATACCCACCTGTTCAAGCCTCTGCTGTGAGTGAGCACATTATCCAGTGTAAAAATAGGTTGTATACATCTATACTACACTGAAACATGCAGCGTACATATGCCCATAGGGATGAAAACCTTATTTTCTACAGAGATACTGTGGATCCCAGTCACATAAATTCAATTTGCCATCTGTAAAAAAAATTAGCAAAATTAGCTGACAATCAGGTCCTGTGGCTAGCTGAGTTTTGGGGAGGGCTCCCTTTGGGGGTGCCCAAGAATCATCAAACGCTTAGAGTTGGAAGGGACCTTAAAGATCATCTGGTTCCAACCCTCCTGCCATGGGCAGGGACACCTCTCACTAGACCATGTTGCTCAAAGCCCCATCCAGCCTGGCCTTGAACACCTCCAGGGATGGGGCATCCACAACTTCTCTGGACAACCTGTTCCAGTGTCTCACCACCCTCACAGTAAAGAATTTCTTGCTAATATCTAATCTAAATCTACCCTCTTGCAGTTTAAAACAGTTATCCCTTGTCCTATCACTACACTCCCTGATAAGGAGTGCCTCCCCATCTTTCCTGTAGGCCCCCTTTAGGTACTGAAAGTCTGCAATAAGGTCTCCCTGGAGCCTTCTCTTCTCCAGGCTGAACAACCCCAATTCTCTCAGCCTGTCCTCAGAGGAGAAGTGCTCCAGCCCTCTAGATTATCTTTGCAGCCCTAAGAAGAGCAAGGATGTTTTATGGTGGTGTCCTGCATCCTGGGTTGCAGAAGATATTGGCTTGAACTTGTTGCAGGAGAGTAGTGGATTTTCTTGACCAGGAAGAATGGTTTCACCTATCTCTCTTCCAGCACAAGGCAGAATTCAGTCCACCTTTCTCGTCCTGTTCCTCCAAACCCTCTTTCCATCTTGCAGGCTCTCCTGATGTATGCCTGATAAAGCTGCACAGCCTGTGGCCGTTACATGGCTTTGCTACCCTGCTCTCTCTGCCACATTAAGTGTGTGCTGAAGCAAGGCTGGGACTGTCACCTGTGTCAGGATGGGACATCCCACCAGAGAGCCAACCCTACCACGTGGGCAGGTGGGCAAGTGAGGCAGGTACCGTGCTGTGGTACTGGCAAGTGAGTAGGGGCTCTCCCTTAGTGGCTCACAGGCTTAAAATCTGCTGCTGGGCTTACAAGGGACACAACAAAAACACCACCTTTCCTTGTTCTGGAAAAAAGTCTGGTGGGAGAAAAAAAGGGTGATTTTTGTTGTTTACATGCAACAAGCACTCTAGCTCAGGGGTTGCCTACTGTGGGAAATCTTATATTTCTATTCAGAAAGAAGTGCCTGTAAAGGAGAGTGATATAATTAGGGTATGTGGATAGCTATTTAACTATATGAAAATCAGTGATGGGAGGGTACCTTCAGTGTTGAAGTATGACTGATCAAACAGTGCTGGAGGAGAGAGGCCCCCGACATCCATCCCCTCTCTGTCCTCATTCCTCTTACTCTAAAAAATGCCTTATTCGTTCAGTATTCTGCTCATTTCAGCACGACTCCCTGGGGAGCGAGACACTCTTCAGCTCAAGGAAAGGCAGACTTGAGCCATTCAGTACTGAAAGCATTCAGAAGTCATTTCTGTGACACGTCCAGGCCTAAACATAAATTTTCAGGCATTGACTGGTGCTCATGCTTTCTAACGAGGCTAGAAACGAGGCTTTCTAACGTGCATGCCAGCACGATAAGACGAGTGAAGAGCAGTCAGAAACAGATGGGTTCCCAAGCCACACTGCAGGTTATCATTTTAACCAAGTTTTGTTCGAACTCTTAAATTTCAGTTCTGCCTCTTAAGAGCTCTGTGACTCCAGATGTATCCAGGATAAAAATTGTGGGATGCCCAGAAACAAATATAAGTCTGACAAAGAGACTTTCCTCCAGTAACTCTGGGAGTGCTTGCAGCCACAGTGATTTTGTTGGGTTGTTTTTTTTTTCCCCCCAGAGCAGTGCTGGAACTGACGTAGTTGTACTAATGTGATAAGAAATCAGCAAACTTGTATGCCATAAGAACTAGAGGAACTTAAATCTAATATGCAAAATCACAGAGAACTCTCAAAGAAAAGTAGTTGTAAAGTGAAGAAACAGTTCCGTTTCAAATGAGGTTTAGAGCCATTACTCAGACCTTTATCTAGTCCAGATTTATTTTTTTCAGCAAATACCCACACAATTATAACAGTATAGGAAATCTCTTTAATATGCTCATGGGCAACAAGAATCTTTATAGCTTTGCAAAACTCACAGACAGTAAACCTCCTTTTTTCACTACAGTTCATTACAAGAGGACTGCAGACCAAAGGTGGAATCATTTCTGCTCCTACCATCATAAAGTAGCCTTTCTATTCCCCTGTTCCACCTTCAGAGGCTGACAAAAAAAAAAAAAAAAAAATCTTGAGCAAGCAGGACTGTTTCCAGTCTCAGTGACCCTCAGAAGATGCACTCATAGGCCTGGCAAGGGTCTGACCTGAATCTGAAAAAAATCTGCGTATGTGAAGCAGGAATTAGATTTGCCTGAAAAATGAACAACTAGGATGGTACTGTCTATGTAGGTACCATGTTATCACTTTCCAAAGCGAGCACAGGAAGATAATAGATACTCTGCAACAGGACAGAAAGTACAGAAGCGAGAAATGGTGCTGTGCATGAAGCCAAGTCACTCTAGGGATGCAGGAAAGTATCAGAATAACTTTTCAGGCTTCATTAGAGAAGACCCAAAGGATAATTATCACCAGGTTTAGACCTGGATGCAGCCAATGGTCTCTCTAGCAATGTCTGATTAATACTACTGAGAACTGTTGCTAACCTGCCAGATTAAAGTACATGCTAGTTATTATAGCAGGATCTAGATATTCTGGCAAGGGAAAATCAACCTATTCTTTCCCACACAGCCACTGAACAAGTTAAATGTGTGGATACATGGAAGTTTTGATTTAGTAAATAAGAACATTATAACGTGCCGGTTTTAGAAATTAATGCATCAAGTGATTTCTTCAAATTAAATGAAAGGAATAACAGGCATATAAACAATGATTTTTATTTTAAAGGGCCAATCTTTGTTGACTGTTCTGGCATGCCTAAAAGCTTAATTCCAGAATGGGCTTTGAAAATTTTTGCATCTTTGATTTAATGACATCGCAGAGTTTGGATCCAAGCAAACGGGGAAAGATGTTTGGGAGAAGGCTAAGGTCATCAGAGGAGAATAACAACCACAGGACAGACATTAAGAGTAAACAGACAGCCTACAGCAAGACTGATGGCTTGAGATTAACGAAGTGCAGGAAGAAAGTAAAAATTGCCAAGAATCAAGCTGAGATAGATGCTGCAAAGGATATTAATAGAAAAAATGAAAAAAACCCCAACCAAACAAAAGCCAGCAAAACCAATATAAAAATCTTCAGGCATCAGGAAAGTGAAGAAGTGGGGCTGTCACATGGTGAGGGTAGGATGGAAATAAATACAGCCAGTTTGTCACCAAAATGAAATTAATATTTCGCTTTTGTTCTCAGCAGAACCAGTGAGGAATACAAATAAGGAAAAAGCAGGATGACTAGTGGGAATGGTAGCAGAAGAATATAATTTCTCAGAGGAAAGCAAATTAGAAGTTGCTCAGCATGCCTATTTCCAAGAAACCTTGGGAACGGTGGTATCTGAGGTGGGTGAAGAAATGGCACACAAACTCTGAACATCCCGCCTCAGGACAAAGGAAAAACAAAAAGAAAGGATCTATTGATCTGACCTTACAGTGCAGAAGACATTAGGCGGTTTGTTTTAATGATAAGAGACATAACGTTATTATAGCAAAGCCTTCATCACAGTTACATGACAGCACAGTACCCAGAGAGCTGTCTTGGGAAGACGGCTGTTTTCTCCAGCCGAGGGAAATGCAGCAGACCTACCTGGAGCGCCACAGGGTACAATGCTGCATTAGACAGAAAACTGCAGCTTTGGAGCTGGCTTTGGAGTTGCCAGGAGAGCCACTGACCAGCTGGGAGGAGGCAATGGGCTGGGTTGAAGGGGGAACCAGGGATGCTTTCTTAACTCCTAATAACTCCTAGATGTCCATCCTAAGAATTCCTACAAATCTACCCAGGGCGAATCTCACTGTGACACTGGCACACCCAGAGAAGAGCAAGGTGCTGTGCCATGCAGTGGGACTGCAGAATTGTTGTGGTTTAACCCCAGCCAGCAACTATGACCACACAGCCACTCGCTTACTCCCCCTGGTTGGGATCAGGGAGAGAATTGGAAGAGTAAAAGTGAGAAAAAGCTCATGGGTTGAGATAAAGCCAGCTTAGTAGGTAGAGCAAAAGCCACACACACAAGCAAAGCAAGAAATTAATTCACTGCTTCCCATTGGCAGGCAGGTGTTCAGCCACCTCCAGGAAAGCAGGGCTCCATCACACATAACAGTTACTTGGGAAAGACAAACAGCACAGCTCCAAAAGTTACACCCCCCCAGCTTTATACACTAAGCATGATGTCATATGGCATGGGATATCCCTTGGTCAGTTGGGGTCAGCTGTTCTGGCTGTGTCCCCTCCCAACTTCTTGTGCAGTCCCAGCCTGCTCGCTGGCAGGGTGGTGTGAGGAGCAGAAAAGGCCTTGAGAGCTTAGCAACAACTGAAACCATTAGTGCATTATCAACACCGCTCTCATCCCAAATCCAAAACATAGCCCCACACCAGCTGTTAGCAAGAAAGTTAACTCCATCCCAGCTGAAACCATGACAGGAAGGTAAGTGCTGGGGTCACAGGTGACTCACATTTGGGCATCTGAGTTCCATTAGTATCTCATTCACAGGGTTTTGCTCTTGGGCCCTGGCTGAGGGTTAGCAAAATTCCCATTCAAGGATATTTTAAATCTGTCTTTTTTTCTTTCCCTTCTCCCAGAGAAGTAATTTTAAAATAGTAGAAGGATTTTTTCTGAGAACCATAGGGTTTGAGGGCATTGTGCTTCTGGAATCCTTAATGCAAGACTCTTTTAAAACTTTGCAGAAAAGTTTTACCATTATTTCAAATTTGATTTCTTTTCATCAGTTTTGAGGCAGCTCTGGAGAATAAATAACTGTCAGAAGAGAGTGCACACCATAGAGGCCATCATCAATTCGTAAGAGCACTTAAAGTGTGGAGTTTTATGGTTTGCATTCACATGTTGGCAAATGTGATAACACAGCTTTTTCCTTTTCCAGAAAGGAGGAAAGCAGTCCCAGTGTTTCGCCCACCAGGCTAATAGGACAGCAGAGCAGCCGACCCTGCTGGGTCTGAAAGTTCCTGCTTGGTGTCTCCGTTGCTCGGCGTTATCCAGCACAGCAGGATCCTGAGGCTGGCAGAAATGGCTCAGGTTTTCCATAATAGGCAGCAATACTGTATACGATTTGCCCCTGCTCTGCTGTTGTTTTTTTTTTTAAATCTAAATGATAAGACTAGTCCCCCTACCCCATGCCAAAGATGCTAATTTTCCAGGCTTTAATTAATCTCTGATGCATGTTAAAGAAGACAACATTATCTTTAACAGAGAAAACATTCTGAGATTATGTAATGTTTCTCTCTTATTTTTTCTCACCTGAAAACACATTTATCTTCTCTTCAGAGAATACAATTATACAAAGAATAATGATTTTTCTGTGGTAAGAGAAGACTGAGATACCAGTTCAACTGATCACTAATGAAACCCAGCAGGTCTAAGGGAAAGTTTCCTGTGATGCTGATGACACTGGGGCAGGCAAGTACTCGTTTTCTTCAGAGAAGTGCGAGAGGCTTGCAGAGATTCTTTCTGAGCAATATTCTAATAGTCTTAATGTCCAAACTGTGAAATAGCCAAATTGTATAAACCAGTGGTTTCAGACCAGGCCACTGGTTGGTGTTAAAATGTGTTGAGGTGGTACAAAAAATAATTGAAAGGGTTTGGTTTATTTGAAATAAAATAAAACATGCTCACACCAATGCATTCCAACAAGTGGAAAAAAGAAGTGGGGGAAAGGGAAATAGGTGCATTTTAGTTTTGCTGGAAACAAAAGTCCTTGTAGCAATCCTGTCCAGGTGCTTGTTTGGGTTTTTTTTTTCTTCCCAAAGAGTGAAGAAGCTTTTTAATTAAAAAATATTGAGCAACACAACAAAACTATGTGAGTCAACAATGAGAGAAAACTGATTTGGGTGGCAAAGCCATGTGGGGTAGCCTGTTGCTCTTTGTAGCACACGCAGAGGAATAAGGCAGAGCATGTTTGTGTTTTGGCTCTTCTGTCACTGACCCTCTGCTGTAGAGATTCACTGCAGATCAGCTGTGATTTCTACAATTGCAAAGGTATCAACAACTCAGCTGCAGAAAACACTCTTTCCAGGCCTCTCCCATTTAGCGTCCAAATGTTACTTGGCAGTTAAAAAAATGAAACAAAAAGCAACCCCTCACACATAGAAGACAAGCCTCTCAGTGTATCAGCAAGCCTGCATCATGTCTTTGATATTTTGAATAAGCAACTTCCTCTTGTGTGGGTTTGCTAACACATGGTGTAGAACAGTTGCAAGAAATAATATATCCATCCTATTATTCCAGAAATGAGAGTGCTGGAAAGATGATTTTGTCTTTTGTAGCTCAGAGGAGTACTCACCTTCTGAAAGTTATTGGAGAAGTGCAAAGTTATTTTTTTTTCTTCCATGTAACACGAAAAATATGGGAGGGAAAAAGATCTCTGTTTAGCCAGAAGTCCATTAGTTACCACAGATGACTGTGGTAATATGGATTATGAGAACTCAGTAACATTATTGTATAGCTGAACTATACCGAAATTTGCACAGGTTCAGTTAAAAGTAGGTGGAACTGCCTTCTGCTTGTGGAGACGTTAGCTTTAATGCCTTGGCCACGTTGAGCCCTGGCTGTACCACTATTTAATAATATCTATCATTGTCTTCTAAAGTGATGTACTATCATGCATACGTAAATATTTAAGATGAAATGTGAAAGTTGCCATTCTTTTTGGAAGGCCTATCATTGTTGTGGTAGAAATACTCCACTTTACTGAGCAGAGACAGCAATTTTCAAAGCCAGAATTTGTTTCTACAAAGCACCTGGCAAGTAAATCCATAAAACAATTCTTCTCGCTGACTACTGTGAACCATAAGTTTGCACTTACACATCCTTTTCCTTAGCCAGACTGCTCATATTTCTGCAGGCTCATGCTGGTTGCAAACCAAATATCACATGTATTATGTGTTTCTTCTTACCAGTAGGTAAAGGGGGACGCTGATTATACACAATCGCAAAGCAAGACTGTGAAAAGGTGGGATTGAATCAGGAGACTTTTTCCCTGCTCCTACTATTTTATCTCCAAGAAGCTGCAGCACAGATATAAAGCTGAAAATCCCCCAGCAGGCATACAAATAAGGAGTCACATAGGTGATTTTCTGCCTAGTCTTTGGCTCGGCTTCTCGCTATTGTGTTCCACTGGGCAGCAAAGAAAAACCCTTAGCTTAGGTTTACAGGTAAGAGGGCAGGAAACTGTGCAGGGTCTCATGCTGGTCATGGAGGTCTTCAAGAGGACAGGGAGGAAGGGGGGGACAGTGCAGCTCTCAACAAGAGGAGAGAGGTGGTTAAATCTGGATCACCCTAAGGTGGGAGGGGAAGAGCTGTGGGTCACCCTGGTGAGCAGCTGGGCGCAGCACAGTGGGTCCTAGGTGAGGAGATCTCCCACTTCGTCTCAATCAGTTCTGAGCTCTGCTAAATGCCTTTGTCCCGCTCCAGCTATGCCATGTCTCTGCTTTAACCGCTTCATGGTAAAAGCCCTTTCACGTCTCGCATTAAAAGATGGGAAGATGCCCAGCAAGACGGTAGTTGTTCTCTAATGACCCTGAATCTCAAATTCCTGAAGAACAGGGAAGAACCCCTTAATCTAGGATTACTCTGTACCAACTAAGTGGAGAGAAATGACCAATAACCCAAGAAATGGGGTTCGTGATTTGTATATAACTATCATGGGACATCGGAGATTACAGCAAGCATTAGGAAGACTCAGGTCAAAACAGAACAGGCACTGAATGTAAGAGGGGATGCTGCAGGAAGTGTTTGTTTTGAAAGGCAATTAAAAGAAGGTTTCAGAGGGATTTGACAGGTCACAGCCTGATGCTTCTGTCATCTTGATGGAAATCTGGCTTCTTACAGCTCCGTTTTTTTTTTCTGCTGTCACCAGATGAAGGCAGAAACTGAAAATGCTTAGGAGAAAAGGATTATTCACCCCTTTGCTGTGACAGTTCCCAAACACAGTGGTCTACAGTTGAGATTAGGGAGGAGAATCAGGAGCGTGGGGATATGGACCACCCCTTCCAGTAAAGCAGCAAAGAAGAGGAAGAGAAGACCTGGGAGATGAAAGAGATGGACTTGGAAAGCTGCCAACTTTTAAACCCTTTCTACCTCTTTAGATACTCCAGATATAGGTAAAGGTAAGTGATGATATAAAAATCAGCTGGAAAGTGTAATCATTTAGGAGAGCATAAAACTACGAGTGAGGGGACTGGCTGGTGAACAGATTTGGTCTCAGAGTTATGAACCTTTTTATATATTTGTCTTTACACTTTTGGGTATAGGAGACCAGTGCAGCAGAGATCAAAGCGAGGCCTTAAGGACATGTAAGGGATTTTATACTAAACAAAACTGATTTCACTCACACTCCTTCTTGGCCAGATTTCACTTTTACCCCATTACAGTCATGCACAGTGAGGCAGATGTGTGTGTTTAAGCGGTCTGGCCAAGGACCACTAGTGTGCAACATGGAGAAGAAGAGATGCAGGCTAGCAGTTCCTCTTCATCAGTGATAGCAAACTGGGTTTTGACAGGCCTTTTATACCTGTTAGAAGCCAAGAGTTATGGTATCACCCTTTTGCCTCAGAATTTTGCTTACCTCATCCTTCATGAACGTTAGCAAAATCAGCTGTGCTTTGTCTGTGCTTCCATGTTTGGGGTATCTTAGAGATACTGCCAAGAGGAATGGCCCATGCAACATCCTGAAATTTTGTTCCCTTCCTCCTGTGGGATCTGCTGTTGAGGAACCATCCCAGCTGTGGTTTTATCTGAGCACAGGCCTTCTGGTCTTGGCATAAACACCTTCATTAGTATATCATTGCTGTCAGTTTGTCCTTGGGAACTGGCAGAGGCTGCTCTTTTAACCCTTGTTTTGCTGTTTTTCTGGTGCTTTCACACACACATTTCCATTCATGCTTCATTCTGACCAGACTTACTTCTGTTACAGACCTCCACAGAGGAGTAACTTTTGCTTGATGGTGGACATGCTGTGAACATTTGGTTTCCCTGCCACTTTGCAGTAGATGTTTTAAGAAGTCCCTGGGCTTTTTGTGTTGTTTTTTTTTTTTGTTGGTTCATGGATTGATTTTTTTCACCTGGTTGAGGATAATCACCTTGGGTTTAAGCAGTGATTGTAGTGGCTCTGTAAGCTGAGCTTTCAAGCTTGAGAGTGTCCACACAGTCTTTCTTTGTAGACTGATGTGAGGTGAGTTTGCTCTGAGCTGCAGCAACGAGTCTGAGGTCACGCTCAGTCTCTCAGTTAGGCTTATTAACTTGGGCACAACGCAATGGCGATGAAGGCTCTGCAGCATCTCGTTGCTTGCTTGCCTTTGTGCACAACACCCTGGGTGGAAATAGCCTTTGAAATCAGGTGGGAATGCAGCTGCTTTTTTTTCTCCCCTAAGGGACAGTACAGGGTTCGCATTAGGACAGCTAACATGCTGAATTTTCATATCTTTTTTTGTGACTGAGATGTGTTGTTGTTGTTTCTTTGCCTTTGTCAGAGTGAGCTTTGCTGTCGTTGCGTGTGGAGGGGGCAGATGAGGTGCGCCAGCTGCTTCTGCACAGGGCTCCTTTGCCCCCTGCCTCTCGCAGCTCAGGGATTTGTAGGAGTGCAGGGGTGCTTGCAGCTCAGAGGCACCTTCGTTATCCTTTCTTATTTGGAGCAAATGACCAATGCCAGTATTAGGCTGGCTTTTACCTCCTTGAGCTCTGAGGATTGGGTCCCTACATTCATGGCACATTTGACAAATGACTCCTTAGCAGTGGTGCTGGCTTAAGCAATTACTGCCACGTACTCTGTTGCTCCCAGGCTACTTGTGCCTTACTCATTTTGCCTTTTTTTTTTTTCTTTCCCCTGCAGTCAGATCAGCTTCCAGGTTTGGTCCCTCACACAACTGTGGACACTTGAGTTGGCCCTGCCTGAGGGGCTGCTATAAGAGGACAGAAAAGGACAGAACTTACAAGAGGAGGATGAGGGCAACTCTACCAGGGAGCACTGAGCCAGCTTAAAGCAGTGCTGCTAGTGACAGCGCAACCATGGCCTCAGAGGTCTGGGGGTTTTGATTTGGATGCTGAAGCTTTAAAGAAGGCACGCAGAAGAAAGCCAGAGAGGTTGGCTAGATAATGTCATGTAGGCTTGGGCCTTGGCATCGCCCAGTTGCATGACCACAACAGTAAAACCTCTTGTGCTTTCTAGACAGATCTCCTAAAGCTCATGAGATCACGCTGTCTGTCACTTCCCCCCCTCAAAACTGACCAGTTTCATCCAAATGTAAGAGATGAGTTGAAGACACAGAAATACTGAAGTTCCCACATGTGCCCCTCTTTGGGAAAGATTTTTGGGAAAGACTGCACCAGCAGTCACTGGTTTTGTTTGACCTGTGGAGCGATCAGTTGGCAGATGGATCCTGCCCAAGCAGTTAGCACATCTGTGGCTTGGGACTGGTCACAACAGAATCTGCCTCTGACTTAGACAGTACGTGGGCACGTGGCAAGAGTTTGGAGGTAGGATGTGCACATCCATGGGCTGCAGTGATTAGTAGATGTGAAGGGGACTGGAGAAATAAAAGGGAAAGGGTGAATCACAGGGGACGTAAGGAAGAAGGGGATATTGTGTGAAGAGCAGAGAGCAGGGTTGTAGGATGCAAGCCTGTAGAAAACTAAGCTGCCTCAGCTCTGCTTCTCCCAGAGCAATGTTTATTTTCCTTAATGTCAGCTCAGGGAGCTGCAGCTACACAGCCTGTACCTCATTAAGGATTATGACTCAGAGGCGCAGCAAAATTGAGATATTTGGTCTTGAAAATTGCCGAGTTTTGTCTATGTGTGCAGAGACACTATGCTAGCTGTTTGTCTTGCTTGCAGTAGGATAGCAGGTTTGGAGCGAGATACAAGTTACTGCATTGTTATCTTTATTAGGAGACTTGCTACATTAGGAAAAAGAGACGGACTTGCAGAGGCTTGTGCAGAGCAGTGTGGCTATAGATCTACCACTAACACATACCACACAAGAAGGGAGTGATGAGATTCTGGCTCTTTTTTGAAGAGTACAAATTATATCCATTTTTTTCCTGGTCTTTCCGCAGTATTCCTGGCTATTCAGATCATGTTGCTCTTTTCAACTGGCAAGTAGACAAAGCATATAAACTATGATTTTTTTTTCCCCTGAGTGTGAGAGGACAGTTTTTATTCACCTTGGCTCCTCAGAGGAGATGTGACTAGACACAGTCCAAGCCCCGGTGCTTGTGTACAAGGCATTCCTCAGCTTTGTTCTCTGGATACCCCTTCTCTCTGCTGCTCTTCTTGGTGGGACAGAGCAGTGGAGTTGTCTCCTCTGTGCTGAAGGCACTTCTACCTTTACCAGGGGCTGTTGGATTGGTGTTGCCAAAATTCCTGTTTGCAAACCCCTCTATAATTCAAGCTACATGCTCTGAGGAGAAAGTCCTCCTGCTCAGTGGTTGCAGGGAAGGCCAAGATAAGTGGGGACCTGGATTCCTCTGTCCCCTTTGCTTGTGGGGCAGGGACTGTCCAGCAATAGCCAGAGAAAGGTTGGTTCCCCTAGTCGAAGTTCTGCTGAGATAGAAGATGGTGAAGGTGATATGACCACCTTTAAATTCAGAGAAGGGGATGGGCAGCGGGAGAATATGTCACTTCCCCAGACAGCTAATGGTGCTATCTGGGATGGCTAATGGTGCTGATGGGCTCTTCTCCAGGGGGTCTGCAGGGCTTAGAGGGCTGTTACCAGCCTCCTGCCCCCTTTCCCTCTACAGACAACAAACTTGCCTTTGGAGGTGGTGGGAAACGGGCTCCTCCTACATAAAAGCCACCAGCCCCTGTCAAGCCTTGTCCAAGCGACCAGTGTGCGGTGTGGTTTCTGAGGGTTGTCGGGGAATTTTGGTTTTAGGCTGCTTGCCCAGCTGCCGGTGGGGGTGACAGCCCCAGTGTGTGGCTGCTCAGCCCAGTGCCCAACTGCGTCTGCACCTGAACCACTGGCCTGGCTCCGGCTTTGGCCCTGCTCTGCCCCTGCCTCGTCCCCCCAGCCTCCTCCTGACGTGGTGCCCTTCATAGCCCTGTGCCTTTGGCTCCTGACTTCTGTCTCACGCTGACTCCACTCTTATCCACCCACCACGTCGCATGCACAGACTCTTGGGATTACTCTGCTTGACTTCTGGTCTGCTTTGTGTCTTGTCAAGCTCCTCAATCTCCTGCTCACTGTTGACTGTAAGGTCCTGGTCTGGTTGGCCCCTTCCTGTTTGGGAAGACCTCTCGAAAGACAATTTTCTAACCACAGTTGATTGTTTACTCTGTCAATGGCTTGGGGGCAGCGAGGGCTAGTGCGTGCGAGGGGGTTGTAACTCACAGCAAAATTAAGCTAGGCATTTATGGAGTTGTCCATTCAGTGCTGTAAATAAGCAGAATTTGGAACATGCACTGATAATTTAGCAAGCTGGTTGAACTAACTCATTAGAAAAAGAAAAAAAAAGTAATTAACCTGCCACAGAAATGACTTTACTGCAAAATGACTTTAATGCAAAATAGGTGAAGTGTGGAAATTGAATCTTACTGATTACCGCTGCAGTCCTTGTAGTTCAGCATGAATTTTTAGTTTGTTACTCAAATCTGGGAATATCTGCCACACCATGATAGGTAACAACAGAAAGACATCATAATAGGCAAGCAAAAGGCCAATGTACACAATTCTGACATCCATCAGTTTTACAGTGAGATAGCTTTGGTGCCCTCTGGAGTCCTCTGATTTCCACAGCCCTTCAGCATCTTGGCATGAGGATGACCTATGCTGCCTTCTTGGTTTTGGGTTTTTGTGTTTGTTTTTTGTTGTTTTTTTTTTTAATAGACACAGTGCAAGATCTTTGTTTTTTTAATTAACAAAGTCATGTGTGGTTTTCACTCCCAATATCTTACAAAACCTCCTTCTTAACATAGCAGCATGGCAGTAGTGGGAAGGCTTGTTTCCTAGACATCAGAGATAAGATACCAGATGAGCTTGTGGGAATAGTCTACTGTTTTTAGAAGTAGGTCCATGTGCAAACTAAACAAAACTGAGACTTGTGACCTTCAAGCGTAAGACCAAAACTCACGTTAAGGTTTGCTTAGAATTTTTGCTCAATGCTGGTTGTGTTGAAATAGTATCTTGGGAAAAGAGGACACACCAATAATATCAGGCAATCACATTGCTTTCTATCCAGTCAGCCCCACAAACTCAGCCCAGAGTTATTACTAACTGCTGTAAGGGGAAGGTTTCACCTGGGAGGTTTATCTAAATCATAAGCTCTCTGCAGTATCTAGTAATACTTAAAAATACACACTCTGTGCCCTTTTCAGCATGTGTTTTTTAAAACTACTTTACAAAGGAGCAAAATAGTGCGTAGCTACTCAAAATGAAAGAAAAGATACTCCCACAAGTGATGACAGTGACATTTTTCAGATACACTTTTTCCTTTTCTCTTGTGTCCGTATTTAAAAAGCAAAGCAGGAAAATTCTCTGAAGAGCTTTGAATAATAGCCAATTTTAATGCAGGCTCCTCCATAGAGATCTACTGGGTTGTAGGCAGTGGAACCCATATTACCCACAGAGGAAACGTCATAGTAACCCCTTCATAGCTGTCTACCCCTCCCAATTAAACCCTCTGTAAGGCTATGTATAACCAACGTTACACCAGGAACGTGAAATGGCAATATGCGACTCTGCATTCTGACAACACACTTACATTAATATTATGAAATTATTGTTTACATCACAGTAATTCCCAGATACTCCAGTCGAGAGCAGAGCCCCTATAGTGCTGCTCAATTGTAGATTAAAGTTCAATTTAGGCCCTGGAGAGAGTGCTTTCTAAAGTGAAAAAGAGAGTCCCCGCTGGTGTGCAGAGGGAATTTTAATTGCCTTCTGCCTGGGTGTGCTGCATTACCCCGGCTGGGGCTACAGCCCAAGGGGGCTGGGACAGAAGGTGAATAAATGCCAAGGGCTTGGGCTGGTTGTATGCAAAAGCCATGTGCATTTTCCCCTCCCTCTTTATCTCTTTGTACATGACAGCCATGTCATCCCACCTCATCCACCCGTTCCTCTGTCCACTTTGAACGTTCCTTCTCCAGCTCTCCCACCCGTGTTCACTGATTCACTTTCTTTCTCTTTATACATACGCTCAGCTCCCAAAGGCATGCTCTCCTGCTGAGGCCTCCTCCAAATAAGACTGTTCCTTGCCCACAGTGGGAACCCTTCCAGCTGACCCCCTTCCCAGCAGAGCTCCTTCCAGCAGGGATTTTGTGGCAGCTGGGGCAGGGCTTCTCATATCCCTAGGGAATTATCGCTCTGACCCTAACGAACGCCAGCATTACCTCAGGGGCTCAGGACGCGTGCTCTGCCCTGAGAGACAGGGCTGGTGCCTGCGACAAGGTTTTGGGCAGTGAGTGGGGAAGGACTCTTCCATCTAAATGTAAGGGAGGACTTCTTTACTTTGAGGGTGGCAGAGCACTGGCACAGGCTGCCCAGAGAGGTGGTGGAGTCTCCCACTCTGGAGACATTCAAACCCCGCCCGGACGCCGTCCTGTGCAACCTGCTGTAGGTGACCCTGCTCTGGCGGGGGGTTGGACTAGATGATCTCCAGAGGTCCCTTCTAACCCTGACCATTCTGTGATTCTGTGACTCGCCCTCACCACCATGCATTGCTGCAAATCATCTATTAATTGTGCTGAATGAAAAGCAAATACCATGACGGTATTGCTCAGCAGGATCTCATCCTGGGAATCACAGCCTTTCTAATTGAGACAGAATAAGGGAAATAAAAGGGGAGTTTGACTTCACATTTTTGTTTTCCTAAATTACGGAGAGCTCAGACACGACTGCTTACTCAAGCAGTATCCCCACTGTTTAAATGACAAGTTAAAGCTCCAGGGTTCAGCAGCCATGGCTGCTTAAAAGTACCACACTGCTTGGTTTTGATTAATATGAGTTTTGCAAATGGAGCTGGTAGAAATGTCTTATTCCCTGTTCTCTCCTTGGCTGCTGATGTATAATGCTGTAAGCTGACTGGTTTGTTATATTCCTAGGAGAGGTGAAAAAAGATTGGTAAGAAAATATCCTAAAATACATCAGACTGTACTAGGGTAGAAAACGAGCCTCAGTTTGATACAATGGGTGGAAATGTTCCTTCTCAAAATCTGACTGCTATCACATTTTTGTCTGAATTTGTAAAAAGTACATAATTTTTATCTTCCTGAGTGACACATCATCACCTTCACTACCATCCCAGCAACCTAGCAAAATCCTAGCTACGTTTTTAGCATTGCTGCTTACCTGCTGTGACTCACACGAGAGCTGTTCCACTAGTATTTTTCACAATCAAAGCTAAAAATAATTCTCTCTGAAGAGACAAAGACTCTGCAGATGGGAAGAGTTTTTATTAAGCAATGGGAGGTGGTTTTTTTTTTTGTTTAAATTTTAGGAGACTCACTTAGAGAAACAGCTACTTCTTTTGTATGCAATTTTTCTGGGAGCAAATTAATGCATTTAATTTTATTTTCAACCTTGCTGCACAATCAATAATGCCTCAAGTCTGGAAGCAAATCTCATGGAAAGTGACTTCGATCTGAGATTTCAAATCAGTATGCCTCAAATTCAGATGTGAAATCCCTTTCCCAAAAAACTAAGAGTGGTTTGCTTTTGACTGAATCCTTATTAAGAAGAGGGCTATACATGCTAGTTATAAGAGAAAAGGCCAAACTCTGGTACTGTTCTGAAAAGCTGCAAAAATAAAGGTGTAGAAATAACCCAGAGTGCAGTCCATATCTTGGTCGTCCTACAGGGTAGTCGATTCTTATATGCGGACATATACTTCATATGCCAGTGATGGTCACGCACGGTTGCCCAAACCCTGGGGCTCTAGACTCTGTAGCAACGCGCTTCTACGTGCCTGGGATGGGGAGGGAGAACAGGGGCAGAAAACTTCTCCTTTTTATTGGATCTCTGCCCTGTTTTTTTTGCAAATTAAGGCAGATCCCAGGTATGTTCACAGTTCGCCTGACCAGGCAGTGCCATTAGCCCATCTTACAGCGCAACTGCATCACGCACATTACTCACTGCAGGAGGCTAGAGCTGTATTCACTTCTGCTGGGACTGGGTTAAGCTACTGCCCAGTCTCTGCTGAAACTTTTCTTCTTTTTCTAGAACCCCAGTTATCAATCTTTTAGCCTTCCATTCACCCTCTGTCCAGTTTAATCTATTCTCTTGTTACTCACAGTATGGTCTGTTTAGCCCTGCCTATCTATTTGTGACAGGTGGAAATTTGGGAGCAATTCTCGGTTACTGTAAACTACCAGGTTTACATCCATAGATTCGATGGATGTGACAATTAATTTCAACCACAGATCTTTTCCTTTGTCTTTTGAACGATTTACATTTCTTTCTGTTTATATACACTTGAGAAAAATCTTTACAGAACGTTGTAATTTTACTGGTGATGGTCTACATAGTTCTGGGTCTTTCTCACACACGTTTGTAATTTCAAAGGGAGCTATATGTAATACGGATGCTTTAGCGAGGGGCTGCCAATATTTTGACAAGCAGTTCCCACAGAAATTTATCCCTTTAACCCATGATAGACCCTGCTAAGCACATTGAATGGATGAGTTTGCACAAGAGATGGATTTGCAGATTATAAACCACATGGAGTTTTGATTATGTAGGGTGAGTATCTCTACAACACAATCCACCTTCCCGAAAATCTTGTTAGAACCATGTCTTTTGGGGGAAAACCCACTCAAAAAACCCCAAACAACCACAAACCAAAACCAAAAAAAACCACAAACAACAAACACAGCTTTTGTTTTTTCAATTTTAAGATTGTCAGAAGTAGGAAATCCACCATAACCATGGCTACAGCTTTCTAATGGATCGCCAGAAATGGGAAATCCAAGACTAGTATAGCTTGGTAATGGTTATCTATCCTCACCTTTCAGATTTTGCATGTAATTTTTAGTTTCAGTTTATAGCTTAAGCTAGTCAATTGGACTTTTTTGTTTGGTAGATGGAAGAGCCCTTGCTTATCAGATTTCTATTCCCATGTAGATAGATATTTACAGCCTATGATCTAATTATCGCTCTCTCCTTATTAAGCTAAACAGGCTGAGCTACTTGAGAAATCCCAAATCTTATTTATTAACCAGTCATCAAGTGCTGATGTATAGGAAACTAAAGACATTTTTCTTGTCATGTCTTTGGTGTCTTGATTAAACTTGTCTTCAGGCATGATTTTGTGTCAAACCAATGCTTATTTGGTTGTTCTTCTTCCCATTAGTCGTTACCATGTTGCCCTCCTGAATGATCAGTAAACCAGTCAGGTTTACTTCCTTTAAGAACAGGTCCTCTTTCTGCTGCTATGAGGCCACCCTGACTGCACAGGTTTCTGTCTGCATACAAACTGGAGCATCAAAACTGAATCTCGGTCCATATCACACTTGCTAGGTGTGCATCGCTTCCGCAGCCATTGGCTGGCTGTGCTCCTGTTCCTCATTCAGAAATTACTTTTGTTCAGTAGCCTCCAAATTCCCCCCAAACTCTTGATATTTCTTAAGTGTTACGTGAGGCTGCGATGCTAAGGCTGGTGTGCACCATTACAAATGAACGGCCTGTTGAGTTTGGAAGGCTGAATGGTCTCAGTTACACCGTGAGGCTCAGCCCCAGGAGAGGAAGAGCACTACTTCTGCGGTCTCTGTGTTTGTGTTGGGCAAGATGTTGGTTTCCTTTTTCTTAGAGTGAACACGCCAACAAGTATTGCCTGTCTGTCTTGAGCAGCCGGATTGCCGTTTTGACAGCAGACTATTTCATGGTTTCTGTTGAACAATCATCCACAATTTTATCCCACATCTCTCTCCGCTGCCTTTGATCAAGTGTCTCATCAGTTATTATTTGCTTCCTAATAATGACTTTTGGCTGTGCAGATTCTCCAGATCATCTTCCTGCAGCTTGTGGGCCTCTGTTTACCCCTACCACACAAAATACCGCCTTGTCCCTTTGGCTGCCAGGATCACCTCCCTGCCCCCTTTCCATGACTAGTTCCTTTCTCCCTTGAATTTTGGATGACAGTGATGTTCAGACAGCATTTCTTGCCCTTCCATTTAACATAGACTTTATTTTAATTTTAATTAGTGGATGAATTCAGGCAAACGGCAAGTAAAAATGCCATACACTGTGTGTATTTACTGTAACGACACATTACAGAATATAATGGTACTGTGTAAAGTGCTCAGTATATACAACATGGAGAAGAAAGACAGGACAAGTGGACAAGAGGGAATATGAAGGTATTGTCTTTGGAGAGAGGGAGGAAAAAGAAGGAATTGATTCAGGCACCTCAACAGCGCTGTGAAAATTGTGCCATATAATGACTGCCTACAGCTTTTAAAAATAAAAAAATGTTCACTGTAAGGACTGTAAAGAGCACTAGTTTCTGGTAGGGAGGTTCCAGAATGACAGCAGGTACGATTTCAAGGGAAAATGTTTAGGGAAATCATATCAACCTCCCCTTCTGTTTCACGCTAGAGCTGTAATAGAGGGCTCCTTGGAGCTGCCTCCAGCCCTCCCTGCGCTGTGCCATGGCCGTATGCACAGCACAGATTACAGCTGTCAGTGGTTAGCACAGCCGCAAGATCATGGCCAAGTCGGAGCTGTGATTGCATCAGTTTCACTTAATTCCATTTCTTGATTTAGGGGAAGAGAAAACTACAAAAACATGACAATCCCTTCCTCTTTCTGACAAGGCAATTACACTGAATTAATCTTTTTTATGACCTGTCTTAATTGTTTCTGGTTTTCTGCAGCCCATTTGTCTGTGTTGCTAGGTTTGTTTTTGTTTTTGTTTTTTTTTTTCTGAGAGAAACTGCCCTTAAACTCCTGACTTAATAATTTCAGACTACTTTGAGCAGCAGGTTTTGTAAAACAACGGCTATGGAATTTAACACTTCTAAGGGAATAGTTAGGTATATCTATATACTATGATCATAAATGCATATGATCTTTAGACAGTGAGCCTAGAAAACCTTTAATTCAAGATTGTAGATACTTCTTCTTATTTCCTATCAGTGACATGTCAAAGCATAACTTAAGCAAAACTCCTGTCTTCTGTGTCATCCCGTGCTGATGGCCAGAAACTCCCTACACAGGTACAGCACTTGATAGCCCAGCATTGGTGGTGAAGCTTTGAAAGCCAACTAACAACCCAAATCAAAGCAGCCCAAACCTGCTGCACTTCTTAATCCCGGTCAATGAAAAGGTTCCTGTTGCTTTAGTAGGTGTTGAATCAGGCTCACAAGGAGCAAATTTGGGTAAAAAACACCTCCATGCGGATATCCACTGTGAGAAGGCATCTGTATCCCCCCTCCCCAATAAGCAGGGGCTGCCTACACCAACCAGTGACAGGGACAAGGCACTGCTTGGTGAGACAAGCCAGTTACCAGCAGCTATAAGAGCAGCAGGGGGGGTACGTTCAGTATGTTGAGCATCCTTGAGTGCATTTAGGTTTGCCTTTCCATTTAACTGGTGAGGCTGCCACGCTAGACAGGCTTGGGAGGATTTATCTAAGAGGCAATCAAATGACCCAGGAGGCATTTTTCTGGCATAGCTGTCCCACTATAGAGTCAAATAATTAACACCCACTAAACACTAGGAAGACCATCCCAAGCTTAGAGGTAGGTAAACAAACATTGAGATGTTGGTGTTGTGTCATCCACTGCTATCACAGCAGAACCCAGGAGTCCTGGGCAATTAAACCCAAGGAAAAATTATAGAAAGCAGAGTAGATTTCTTTTTAGTTTCCAAAGAGTAACTGAAAACATCCCTTTTGTTAAATATGTCTTAAATTTAAAGCAAAGCAAATAATCCCTTCTAGTAAGAGACTACTTTGGGATCTTTTTTGCTTTCTTGTTTCTCCCTCTTGGCAGAACTTGAGCTGATCTCATGCCTTTTAATGAGCTGTCTCCCAGTTGGAAACAGCAACTTCTACTGTTTTTCCCCAAAAAACATGTTCAGACTGTTTTATCCAACATGCTAATCATCAGTACTTGTTCTGTAGACTGCATGGCAGGATCCATCCTAAGGAAATAATATCTTGTTGATCTGAAAAAAAGAAAATCGGGGTTATTGTTAACTTTTACTTTCTACCTTCTTAGTACTTTCAACAGTTAGTCCTAAGACTGGAAAGCTGGTCCATACACACGTGAAAAAAAAGCAGGTTGATACATGACATTAGGAGGATGATTTTTTTTGTTTCAGGATCCAAACCAGAAGGATTTCTTTCTCCCTTGTGTTTTATTGCCACTTAAGTTGGGAGAAGCTGATGGCATCACAGCACTGCGCCTCTAAGATGCCATTTCAGCGCACCAGGAGCCATGGCACGTAGCTCAGCTTTCAGCCATGACTTGAAATTGCTGAGCCGGGTGGAAGGCACAAGAGGTTGCCATCACCGGCTCGTTCCTCTCTCGCTTTGTCACACGTGTGATGCAAACCCAACCCGCACGGGCAGCCTTGGGCGAGTCCGTGGCTCCCTGCAGCAGCCGGGCATAGGTGCAGAGGCTGTCGTGCTACCCGGGCATCTCAGCCTTCGTTTCTGGGTCCCGGTTGGCTCCCCAGGCTGTGCTTTGTAGCCAGCAGGTGAGACGCTGGTTGGGCGGCCCGCGAGGTGGGGGATGCGGTTTGCTCATCCCCAGTCTATGTATTTTTTTTCTGGATCGAAGAGTAACTGGGAGCTGCCAGCCAGGCAAAATGTACCCGCGTATATTCAGGTGTGTGCGTACGTGCCTGTATACTACCTTTAGCATTTCAACACTTAGCGTTTTAAAAGCTCTGCTGCAAGAGATATTCCCACGCCAAATTCTGTATGAGGAAAAAAAGCCCCTTTTTAGGGGCAAGAGTTTTTCATAGATTGGAAACTGTGGTACTCAATTATTCTAGTTTGAATCCGTAGCTATTTCAATCATGATTCAAGGCATAGCTGGATGTTCACTGATCAATCGTACGCTTTTCTTGTCTTTCATCTTTTTGCTCTTTTCATTTGGAGAAGTTGATTATTATTGTATTACAATTATTACAATAGGTCATTTTGCAATCATATATAGTTTTACACTACTTCTTTCTTGCAAACAGAATCTGTACGCATACTTACTAAAATAATTACCTACTCTAACATACATTTATCCAAATACTTAATTTCTGCATTCTTAATGTACTGAGTGATATGTCAGTAAAAGAGAAAATTAATTTGATACTAATTTGTGCCAAGCATTTTTGATAAAGAATGGAACTCATTAAAAAATGTGGGGAGTCAGTATTTCATATTTGTGATTTATTTGCTGTAGAACTGGTACCTGTCTGCATTTAAATTATTAAAAAAAGAAAAGACTACCCGCTCCTTTCCTCAAACTTAAAAACCTCAGAACGTTTATTCAGATGTTCTAATTGCTCAAGTAATTGGACTTCTTCACATTTTATGAATTTGTCAAGACTTTATTCGCTCACTGGGTAAGAAAATCTTTCAACGACACTTATTCCAGTACTGAACAGCTGCTGATTTTATTATCTTGCCATGTATTTTTTTTTTTTCTCCCTCTCTATTTCATGTTTTCAGGATACTGTCAATTTTAACATGGGAAAAATTGCCTCTTTATGAAATTTTGCTAAGATGGCAATGCAATAAGAGCAAAGCCAATGCTGCTTCCTTTACTCTTTAAGGGTCATACAGTCAGTGAGACAAGTTTGGAAATTTCAGCTCTTGCTGTCACTGAATGCAGCAAATTCGAAAGATGCTTTGTTGGAGACATCTATGTTTTCAGGCTTCATTTGGATATGATAACCTTCTCTTTGTAGTAGTTTATCAGTAATTAATGTTTTATGGTGATGTCATCCCATCAGTGACAAATGCTTTTGGTGCAAAAATGCTTAAACTTCACATACTTATAATTAAAAGAGAAAATTTTAACACGAACAACAATATTCATTCACCATAAACAAATGGCATATTGTTCTCCCTTGATGAGTGCCCGTAAAGTAAGGCACTACTATGATACAAGATGCATAATTCAAGCAACATTCTAATTTTTCTTCTCCTCAGTTGAAATTAATTAGTGCACACACTATGCAACCATCTTTATCATAAGTCTCTGGGCTGGTCTGGAGTGACATCTTGTACAGCTCAGTGCACTTTGGTCTGTTGCTAAAGTCCATGATGGTCCATGTCCATCAGCTACTGTCCCGCCTCACCAGCCTGAGGGTGTCTCTGGTTTGGGGTGAGCCTGTCACACGGGGTTCACACTCACTGCCTGCACATCCCTCGAGGATGCAGCCAGCACTGGCTGGACCCAGCACAGCCGGTCCCATCCCAGGGACTGTCTCCAGTTTCCCACTTCCAAGCACCAACTCAAGGCATGCTGAGTGCTGGTAGCTGTTGCGTGGTAATAAGGGGCTGGAGTTAATTCCTATCTCCTGGCTCTCCCCCCATCCGCGCTTGGCACAGGCAAGTGTCTAGCAGTGCCCAGTGGCACCAGCCACTGCACTTCGCGCAGCGGCATGGGAATCTCACAGTTTCTGGTGGGAAGCCCCATGACTATCCAAGCCTGCAAAAAGCCTGTAAACAGCAGGGCTCCTGACGCTGTGCTGCCAGCAGAAACACTTATGAGCTCTGTCTCATCCCAAAAGCCACTCATCAGGGAATATGCATTATTATTATTGTCGGTGAATCTTGCCCAGGACTGTGTTTCAGAAAAAAACAAACAAACAAAAAAAAACCCCAAAAACCAACAACAAGAAGAAAGCAGCAGCAGTTTTCCAATATTCCAGTGCAATACAGCATTGCTGAATCCAAGGCACCATACAGGGCTTCTGTGCCTTTAGTGATGATTGATTTGGTCCCATCACCCTGGAGAACGTGAGAAATAACACGTCTCTGTGTAGCCTTCTGTGATGGTTTAGCAAGCTCAGTTTCCTCTCAGTGGTTTTTGGTGAGAGTGAAGCAGAAGGATTCCTGTGTGGGACAGTGAACTTTGTCATGCAGATTCTTACTAGTATCTTTTCCATTCTTCAAGTGATAATTTGATGAATCCTGACTTACAAATAGCGCTATCAAAATAGGTCTCTGCTCTTAGACCACGTGCCCTGTGGGTGTGTTACAGAAGAGAAGTATCCTTTGCTTCCTGCAGTGCCTTTATTGGTCTCTCCTGGCAAATGTCAAATGCTGTGTCAAATCTACAACTTCCAGCTCTCCTTCTGGAATGCTAATACGCAGAGATCTTCTGGAAGATCTGCGAATATCCACTCATCCTTTTGATTAGATTCACTTTGTAATGTAGAGCTATTTCCTGGGATGCTTTCATCTGGCCTCCTGTTCTCTTCTGCCTGTCCTCTTTCTCTTGTAGTGTTTCACGTGGCGTTACTGGTGAACTCAACTCTTAACCATAGTGCTACGCTACTCAAAACCTCTTGCCTGTATGTTGTTTTGGATTTGCTTGGTTTGAGCTCTGAAATGTTAACTATGTCTTTACCACCAGATTATCTATAGCAAGCATATTAGAAACAAGGTATCTGGATGTAATTTTTTTCTGTCTTAACAAGGGTGTTCAGGAGTAGTTCTCCAAATTCAGTCTCTAGTTTACAATGGGAAGTGCTTCTTCTATGAATCCTTTAATTACTGACTTACAGATATGATTTCATAGAGGTATAGGTCTTACTGTGAAGCCAGTCATAGTTCTTGCACTTGGATTAATGGATACTCTACCTCTAACAAGAAGATGTTTGCATTAAGCAGTACTTTCTAATCTAGACTCCATTTTATCAGTCCCATGCTTATTTTGCTATAACGGTCTCTTCAGTCTCAGTGTATGTGAGCAAGCATAATGATAACAGGCTTTTGCAGCCGCAATCTCCCTACTGAAACTTGTGAAGTGCCTGTTGTCCATCTTCTCACAGCAGATTTTCTTATTTGGGCATTTGATTACTGTGCATTACACTTAATCAGCACTTCATGAATCCGTGGTTCTTTCAAATACGTTTGGGTTTGGGTTTTTTTTTCATCTGACAGCAGAGACAGTCTGCTTCATATGATGATCCACTTGGATCTGCCTCAGAGACTCCCTATCAGTAATCGCTACTTTCCTCTTCTGACACAAATGCAGCCAAACATTTCTTCCCCGCTGCAGATATGCTAAAGCACTGCTGATGACACCGAATCTGCCATACCTTACTCTTATTTCCATTTCTGGCAAATCCAGGCAGTAACATGACTGCGAAACTGGCATTTGTCAGAACTTGTGGTTCGTAAAAGTAGATTTTGAAGCAATGATGCATCAGCCATGGGATTTCTAAGTCTGTGCGAATTATAAATGCCTTTCACACTCTCAGGGAGGAGGGACGGGGATGTCCACTGGCTCCTTTCTCTCCTGTCCTTTGCTTCAGAAATGTGACAATTATGTTGAAATTTGCAGAAAAAAAAAAATGGTATCTGCTCTAAACTGCACAACAATTCAGCAGTATTATGTAAACCAGAGCATCAGTAACAGATGTACAGACCAAACAGATACTGTGACATTCAATTTTCATCTCGGTGATGTCTTGGGAAAATTACTCATGTGGAAAGATTAACACATACAGAAAGACTACAAAACCATACAAATAAGCCTGTCTAATGGAAACGTTGCCACAACCTTGCCTACTAGTTCCCACCTGGGTTTGGGGGCTTATCTAATACCCTTAGCCTATGACATTAATTGCTGGCATGAATAGGGTGTGATTTTCCTCTGGGGTATATTGTTGTAATGCCAGTCCGACTCCGCTAGCATCACCAAACCACACCTGAGAAACCAAGGAGTCAGGTCCATAGATCAGGGGTTGTATAAGATGATGACAGATAATATTGGACAATCTCCTCTGGCTTCATTCATACATCAATAAATCAAAGGAGATTTATTTTATGATACATGCAGCAGTACCACTAAATCCTTGTCCTTTTAAAACCATGTTTATTGAGTTTCAGGCTGGCAAAGCCACGGATTACTCCAGAAAAGCATTATGAAGTATATCGAAACCATAGTGGGAAAGCACATCCCCTTCCGTGTAACAGCAGCTTACTGAACTGCAAATGCTTCCAAAACCAGGGAAAAGCAACTTCTTCCACACGGAGGTAAGAAATCAAGTTTTCATCTATGTTAGGGATCTGGCACACTGCAGTCTTTTATCTTTTCATGTTTTACATGTTTATACATAACAGGGCAGTCTGCCAGCAGCTCCGGCCAAAACCAGCAGCAACAGCTTAGCTCCGAGTGGGTAGGTTTTTGCTGGAGCAGTGCATGAAATAGGTACGTTGGTTTGTCAACGTTCAATTATAAGTACGGAGGCACTGCCTACGGTGCTGACCGCCATTAGAAACATAACAAAACTGAATGGTATGCGAGTGCTGCTAGAGCTAGAAAGCAAGGTACTGCGGTTGATGGACAAGCTCTCCAAATGCAGTCCTGAAGCTGAGGAATCTCATTTGCATTCACATTTTGGCCCCCATCCACCATTCTGGCAATGCAAAGGAAAAAAAATTGACTAAGCTTCCAAAATAGCTTTAAAGACTCAAATAATGTCAAATCCGTTTCCTACGTTTACAGCAATTATCAGAAAATGCAGAATTAAGAATCCCTCAAAGAAACTCAGCTCTGTCTCCTTGATCCTATGTGTTAAGTGGGTTTTTCATTACCCCGTCCTACTTCTTTGTACAGATGTGTTCTACAGATCAATTGGACCAGTCTTTTTCACACTTGGTCTGGGAACCATGCATGATTCATAAGCTGTCAGAAGGTAGTTGATGGAATAGGCCACCAAAACTCAGTATCAAACGTACGTGTATCTTTCCATGCATGCAAGCAAGAAAATAAGCAAGTTCATGAAAGGAAACCTAGTAAAGAAACACTCAAAGCTGAACTTTCTCTTTGTAAATGAAAAACAGCACGGGTCCGTTACCAGAAAAGGTCACTTAATTTTATCTGAGGTGGTTATGTAGCCTTTGGACCAGATAAAAGAGCATTGGGCTAAGTGATCTCCAGCATCCCTTCCAGACCCATACTTCTGCAGCCGCACAAGACAGTGTGTGCTGGGTTCATTTCACCTAACCCACAACAGCTGCAGTACAGCTGTTTACAGGGAGCTGGGCTCCCTGCGTTACTGGTGGGACGCAGGCCCTGCCAGGAGAGCAAGCCTTGCTCTGGCTTTTGAGGTTGAAAATATACCATTAAGAGAGGGGTTAAATCAAAGTAGCGTTTATGCAACATTTCCTCAGATCTAGTTAGGTATATGACTGCGCTCCAGCTTTCCTTGTACTCCCACTAACATTAATGGGTATTTTTTTTCCTTAAGAAGACGCACAAGATACAGCCCTTAGATTACAGGGGAAAAAAAAATATGCAATTTCAGTATAAGTCAAGAGTGGTTCAGCTCTGAGGGCCCTGTGAGAAGAACAGAACTAAAATTCACCTCAGGGCATCCGAAGATAATGAATGCAATTTCAAGAGAAAGTATAGGGATCTGTAGTTACAGCAAAATGTGTACTGTGTATTTGTATTGTGCGAGGTTTTGTTCTTTGTTGAGCGGCATGACCTATTTCCCAGCATCATGGGATTTTTGTATTGGAGGACTCTTCTGTAAAGAAGTAGAATTAATTTTCCAGTGGAAAAGATAAAAATCTGATTTTCCTTAATTCTGCCCAATAAAATATCATAATGTTGCGTTATTTATCTATCTATTTATTTATTTATTTAAACTTCATAACCCTTTTGAAAGCTACATATGCGTAAAGCATATGCACATACTTATCCGTTGTTGGCAGTATGCAGTTTCATTAAGTTTTTATTTTTAAAATGCAACAAAGCATCAGGAAAATCGAAACTAAATTACACTTCTTGGGTTTAATATGATATAAAGTCCATCCCCGACCACAATGGCAGTTAAGCACTTAGGCGTCTGAAGTGCACGAAGGGAATTTAAGCCGCCTTCCATGCCTCCTGACTCACAATGGTGCCTAAGTTTTCTGCTTAAATTTTGCTTAGCTGCCCGCAGTTTTTTCAACTATGTACATGGAGACAAAAATCTATGGATGCCACCTCTGGCTAAAATGATCTGGCATTCCTAAAACAGGAATTCCTGCGTCCTAGTCCCATAAGCAACCCTGTCTGTCAGACTTTCTCTGATCGTTTCTAATGGAGACCAACACTAGAACTGAAAGAAGAAAGAAAAATTAAATCAAGCTGTAGTTGAGACATCTGGAAGGGAACTGTTTATACAAACTCAACAGCTTTTGAAAAGCAGGCCCCTTATAAGCACTCCAAATCAGTGTGTATTTTTAGATTGTGACTTCTTTATTTCTAGTCATATTTCTTCTAACATACTGGAAGTACTCGTAATTATGGCGATACGACTTTTTCTAATGCTTGCATAACTCAAAAGTGACCAAATGAAAGCTGACTACTTTCCCAAAGGGGGGAAAAAAAAAAAAGTTTTAGGAGTTGAGAAATTTCAGCACTAACAGTAACTAATTTTCAGGTAATTGTTAGAAAGGTAGGTTTCTGCTCATTTGTCAAAATCAACTGCACAATGCTACTGAGAACACAACAAAGCAGAGAATACTGCAGAGATGATTACAAAGGCAATGTTGAACATTTGGTGAGCTAAGAGGATATTCAGTTAGGTTGGATTTAAAGTATCAACCTCTTCAGGAGATGAATTATGCCTTTCTCTATCTTTTGTATCACATGCACATTAATGCATTGTGTCGGCATGTGTTTTTGGTTAAGACCTCAAATTAATTAGAGCTTAAATTTAGGATGGGATGCGTCAACAAGAGAAAATAAGTGTTGTTGCTAGGTCATGCTTTCACTTGCACGACCAGTGCTGCGTACGTGCGCTTGCCAGAGCACCCCTGAATTTTCAGTTACAGATGAGACCCGATTCAGCGTCAGCTTCAAGTCTCCTTGACCTTTCCGCAGCTGACGTACCGCGGCTCGTGCAGTACCTGCCGCACAGAACTGCAAGCGGTTGCCTGGCTTCTGCTCGCTCCAGAGGTTAATCAGGGCTTCACTGCAGTTGACGGGAAGTAACGAGGAGCTGCCTCCGGACCGAGGTGTTGAACATGACTCAGCCATGGCTTAGTATCGAAAATGAACACGGAAAAGTCCTCCAGTGATTTCTAAGGTTTGAGAATGAGATTGGGGCGTGTGGTGCGTGTGAGCGGCCTATATAGCAGGTGCGATGAGTACAAAAGGTTTTCCAAAACTACAAGAACTGAACCAACTGAACTGTTGTTTTTCAGCAATTACTGTTGAAAAAGTCTCTTCAGGTGGAGAGAAAATCTGCTCCTCCTAATTATACTCACGTTTTCAGAAAAATTGACAAGACAAGGGAAGATCAATGTAAGAGACTTTCTTTCCAGCAGACCCTGCAGACCTGCTGGGGTGATCTGAAACAGCTGCTTTCCTAATGCTTTAAAGTAGATTTCAATCACTTTGATATGTTAAGTGTTTTTTTGCCCAGTAGAAAAAGGCTAGTAGTGTTGTATTTGAAACCTTCCTTTGTGCACATAACCAACATTGCTCCTGTGGAAGAGCTCATTTTAAGCCTGAGGATGATAATGGATAGATATCAGGATGGTTGCTCTCAGTTTCACTCCAGAGGTAATGGTCAGCATTTCACAGAGCTCTCTTACCAGCTGAGAGAGAGAAGATGCTGTTTGCCAATAAGATGTCAGAACACAGCTGAGCAGGATGGTGGAAATGAATTTCTTGGCAAACTTTATAGGTCCTACCTTTTGGGATTTTTTTTTTTCCATGCAGTTTCTGTATTCACCATTTTTATTCCCAAACTTTAACTGTATTTCCTTCTCTTTCTTTTTTTTTCCTTCTGTATCTGTCTCATGCTAAAATACCCGATGAATGCACCATCCTTTCAGATTTTAGTTTTGATCATTTGGTTGTGACACACACAACACTCTCAGTGGACACTACAAGCACGTAAGCACTGCAAAGTAGCACTGCCAGTATATTGAAAAAAAAGGGAATTTATACTTTGCTGTAGTTAAGATTTTGGTGGACCAGAAATGGGTCAGGCAAGCTTAACTATCTTCCTGTCAGTGATACAAAACTGAAAAGTCTTCTGACTGAAGAAATTATGTCATATTCTGTTTCTGCAATCAAACAGTCATAAGCTACTTCTATTAGATCATTTCCTTGAACGAGCTATTTCTTATTTGGAAACAGACTTGTAAGGTATACTAAAGTTATATGAAGGTAAACTATGGATTGAGAGCATCCCTGAGAAGGACTTGGGGGTCTTAGTGGATGAGAAGCTCAACGTGAGCCACCAATGTGTGCTCGCAGCCCAGAAGGCCAACCACATCCTGGGCTGTATCAGAAGTGTGGCCAGCAGGTCGAGGGAGGTGACTCTGCCCCTCTGCTCTGCTCTCATGAGACCCCACCTGGAGTACTGCGTCCAGCTCTGGAGCCCCCCATGTAAGAAGGACATGGACCTGTTGGAGCGGGTCCAGAGGAGGGCCACAAAGATGCCCACCTCTCCTGTGAAGACAGGCTGAAAGAGTTGGGGTTGTTCAGCCTGGAGAAGAGAAGGCTCCAGGGAGACCTTATAGCGGCCTTTCAGTATCTGAAGGGGGCCTACAGGAAAGATGGGGAGGCACTCTATCAGGGAGTGTAGTGATCAAACAAGGGGTAACAGTTTTAAACTGCAAGAGGGTAGATTTAGATTAGAGATTAGGAGAAATTCTTTACTGTGAGGGTGGTGAGACAGTGGAACAGGTTGCCCAGGGAAGCTGTGGCTGCCCCATCCCTGGAGGTGTTCAAGGCCAGGCTGGATGGGGCTTTGAGCAACCTGGTCTGGTGGGAGGTGTCCCTGCCCATGGCAGGGGGGTTGGAACTAGATGATCATTAAGGTCCCTTCCAACCCAAACCATTCTATGATTCTATGATAAAAGTGCACACAGAGAAAAAATGGAAGCTGTACTCTATGTGCATCCCTCTGCAAACCCAGAAGTTGCAGAAAAATAAGCTGCAAATACCAGCGTGGAAAATGAAGACAAACAGAAGGCTCAACACCGTGATCCATAGAGGAATGCTAAATTGCCTTTATCCTGTCTCAGTTCTGAGCTCTGCGAAGGACTGAAATCACCTGCGATGTTCTCCAGGAAGCCACGGAGGTCGCTGCTGTAATTTATGGCATCCTACTATAAAGCTACACCGGTATTAGAAGACCGGCCAAAGCTTTTGTGATTGGCCAGGGCAGCATGGGCTGAGCAGCGTTAGATAAGGCTGATCAGAACTGCCAGTAAGGGGCTGTGCCGGAGGAGACAGAGGTGGAAGAAAAAGCTGCATGTGCACCTGATTGAAGGGCAGAATCTCTGCCTCTTACTCGAACTTACGTACAACGGGAAACCAGTAGTAAGCTCTGCAACCATAGTAAAAGTGCGGCAATTAAGGGATTTAATAGCACTTCAAGTAAACACAGAACATATTTAGATATTACTTGTGTGTACTTTTCTAAAGTAGGTCGTGTTTAGATATTCTGAATTTCACGTACCACAGGCAAAAGAGTGGAACATTTGGAACCTAAATAACTGTTAAAACCTTTTTTTTTTTTTTGTACAGGTATCTCATAACTGCTGAGGGTAATATTTGCTTTACTGTGATGATCCAGAGAGCACTATGACCACTGTCTTTCCATGTTACTGCCTAACACTGGCCTCCTCAAAATCCGTATTCTGGAACCAAATAAAAGGAACTGATTTTCAGAGGTAATGAACACACGCAATCTTGAACAAAAAGTTTTGAGTTGCAAGCTCTCATCATCTTGAAAAGTAAACCCAATTATTTAGTGGCGTCAGTAAGGAGTTTGAAGGCTAACACTAGATACTCGTATTTGAAAATGTAAGTCGAATTTTAAAGACTTTATATAAAAGATCTGTAACTTCCAAGGTTTGACACTTCCTCATGCTGCACCCGGGAGAGGAGAGGAAGACCTCCCTCCTCCTACTCGTTCTTGCCCATGAAAGCCTCACCGAATTGAATTTCTCTGGCCAGGACAAACGCAGCTGCAGCAGCCCCCACAAGCAGTCCTGCCACACCCTGAAGAGAGCGAATAAGATTCCAAGCAGGAACATTCTAATTCAAAACTTATTCTGAAAAATGGAGCAAACTTGTATTCTGCCATGTTCTGACCTCCTTCTTTATGGTACATGTAGAATCACAGAATGGTTTGGGTTGGAAGGGACCTTAAAGATCACCTAGTTCCACCCTCCCTGCAGGGCAGGGACACCCCCCACTAGATCAGGTTGCTCCAACCTGGATGAAGACAAAAGATACTGTCAGCCTCGGGCATCGCACTTGTTCGAAATCAAATAACCCAGGGGAGATCGGGCTCCTTTCACGAAGAGCTTCCCCCAAGCCCAGTCCTTGGCGGGGCACCTCATTTACTGCAGGTGGGCCGTCACCCCTGCA